>BGPT01002596.1:19263-70448 GCA_003297045.1 Symbiodinium sp. clade C Y103
TGCTACACCGTGCCACTTGAGCCAAAATCAAGTAGTCAATTAAATGTACACATGCATAGATTGAAACACTACAGGGCTGCAAGGGTTGCAAGACTCACAATATACAAATTACTTTGTCAAGAGTGAAATATTCCTGAAAGAAAGTATTTGATGACTTCATGAACTATCAACTTGAACAATTATGAAATCTTTGCTTGAAAAAGAAACACCATCATTTTACAAAAATATAAATTCATTTTAAAAATAACATAATTCACTATATAATATTATATTGAACTATGTTCATTATCATAGATGTATATACAGTATTCCTTTTAAACGTTTGTGGCATTCCTTTGAGAAAGTAGCCTTCATGACACACAGCAGTCCTTGTGAAAGAGTATGGCATGGTTTAAGTTCTTGTACTAAAGGGAACCCTTTCANGCATTCCTTTGAGAAAGTAGCCTTCATGACACACAGCAGTCCTTGTGAAAGAGTATGGCATGGTTTAAGTTCTTGTACTAAAGGGAACCCTTTCATATACATCTATATATGTATATGTATAGCAATCCCTTTGGAAGAGGGCTATGTTTCTGTAAAAAAGCGCTGTGTGGCTCCATGGAAATGTCATTTGAACAAACTTAATATTCCTTGCAGAAAGTCGAGCGTTATTTTGAAAGGATATTCTTCAATAGACAGTTGCACTTAAAGAGTATTCCTTGAGGACATGCGGCATGCCCTTATGCAAGTTTCCTTGAAAAAGATGCAATGTTTTTTAATTCCTTTGAAACAAGGTGACGCTCTTTGCTTAGAAAAGAACAAGTAGGGCCACCACCTCCAGAAAACCTGCCGAAAACAAAAAGAATAAGACCTCCCCCTTTAGGAAACAGAAAATTAGGCTTCTTCCCTCACAAGGTCAAAGCTTAGAACCAGACAGAAGCAGTCTTGCTGTGAGGCAAGAGACATCACACAACTTTGAAAGTGAAAAGAAGCAAAAGAAAACAAAAAGTAAGCAAAGCAATGAAATTTGCCAATGTCTGCCTAAAACTGGTGCAACAACAAAAGGAAAACCAAGAAAAAACAAAAAAAAAACAACCCTGTCTCAGCCAATCAGGGACCTCCATTGACTTGTTTCTTTTTGTTTTTTTTTTGGGGGGTTTTCCTTTTGTTTTTTTTGGTTTTTGTGGTTCATTGGATGCCAAAGCAGAAGAGGAATGTGCAGACAGCATTGAAAAGTTTGATTGTGTTGAGTGATCAAAAGAGTGCACTGAGCGCACTCTGGTGGTCCCCTGTTCTGTAAAAAAATGGGTGGTCCATTTAGTATCCAAAATTTTACAGTTTGCCGCATTGAGGTCCGAAGGCGGCAGAGAGATGGATGTGCTTACGACTTCTGCGTTTGAGACTCAGCACTGCCAATTTTTAAACCCTGACGAGTTGGTTTAGATTTGGCATTCCCAAGTTTTTGCGGATTGATTGAGATCAAAAGCTCCACGGACAGATGCTCACACTTGTCCCGCTGCTGCCGCGGCCTCATTTTGGTTTTTTGGTGTTTGGATTAATAAGTTGTTGGTTTTGATGCAACTAGTATGTTTCACCTAAGGCTGTGACCTTGGCGCCTGATACCCCGTGCCCTTCGTTTGTGACTGTGCATCCAGCCATGGGTGCGCAGAAAGTTTTTCCATGGCAGCCTCACTGGGGTCTTCAGATTCCTGACTGTGGCCCTTTGAACATGACACTGGACGCTTCTCCCAATTAAGTCATAACAATTGAAATCTTTTTGGAACCTTCTCCGGCTTGTTGAATTTTGTTGTTTCTTTTCACTTTCCATGCCTTTTTGTGGGCAGAGTTGCGCAGGCCAGAGCTATCTAGCTGTTTCCTTGCAGGGTTGATTCGCCAAGGTGCCCCCACGAAATGCGAAGAAGGCGCAGGAACATGCCAAGACTACCAGGTTGCAGACAACGAAGCTAACAAAAAATGCGTTCGGGCCAATTAGCCGCTCGACATGCTCAAAAAATCAGTCAGGGTTCATGAACAAATAAACTTGATGAGTTGTAGGCAGTGCCTAATTTTTTGATCATAGTAGAACCGTTTGATTTGCCAAGGATGTTTCAGTGCAACTCACCGAGCTACACAGACACACTTGTCGAAGAGAGGCTGCCAGGTCNATCATAGTAGAACCGTTTGATTTGCCAAGGATGTTTCAGTGCAACTCACCGAGCTACACAGACACACTTGTCGAAGAGAGGCTGCCAGGTCAGGCCCTCAAAACACATGTTGAGATCGGATGCAAGGGAAACAAGCTCTATTAATTGTTTGAGAGCCAATCAACTTCATTGCAGGACCTGGCGACGCAAGTGTTTCACTGGGACTTTTATCAGTCCTCCTGCAGAAAGTTGAAGATGAAGCGTGGAAAATTCCTAGCTCCGCACGTGGCGGAGTTTCTGACAGGCGCCTGCGCGGATTCATGCTTATATGTTTTTTCTTGCCAGATTTTACATCAAATCGGAAAAATATTTTTGAGGCCTTCCGAGCGGCTGGACGGCGAAGGATCGTGGAGCTGTTTCCCTCCAGGAATTTCACCGGTTGTTCCCCCATCTGCGGCCAGAGGCTTGGCTTCATGCTAAATCCACAGCAGATGACATGCCAAAAACATGTTTCATAATCATTTTTGGTAGAAGGTTTTTTTCCACCACAGTCACCATGCCAAAAACATTCTGAACAAGCATTTTGGATAAGGGTTTCCCACCACAAAGCCATGCCAAAAACATGTTTAACAAGCATTTTGGACAGGTTTCCGCCGCAAATACCATGCCAAAAATTTGTTTAACAAGTATGTTGGATAAGGGCTGTCCACCACAAATACCAAACCAAAAACATGTTTTACAAGCACTTTCGATAAAATATTTTTCCACGACAGTCACCATGCCAATAGCATTCTGAACAAGCATGTTGGAGAAAGGTTTTTGCACCGCAAATACCATGCCAAAAACATGTTACATTTTCCACCACAAATACGTACGTTTTGGACAAGGGTTTTTCCACCACAAATGAAATGCCAAAAGCATGTTTAGCATCATGTCGGATGAGCTTTTCCACGGGTGAGGGTGCCAAAATCATAGATTCAGACATTGATTTCTGGATTGATTTGTAACTTGATTTGAACTGATTTGAACATTGCTTTTCACATTGGTTTTTGGTTCAAAAACCGAGCAAGCATGCATTGGTTTCAAAGGCAAAATTTTCAAATTTTGGGATGATTTTCACCAAGTTTATTCAAAATCAATGTATAGGTGAAAACCACTATTCGACGCTTTGGGTCGATCTCTGGAGCTCGCCATACGGTTCGGGTCCGCGCGTTCCCGGCTAAGCCGGGCTCGTCTCAGCTCCGTATGTGCCCAGACTGACGCGGAGCTCGCCATGATCTTCTGGAGCGAGATTTCTCCATTTGAGCTGGCGCTATTCAGCTGTGAGATTGAGGTCCATTGGTTCCCACAGTGAAGACGAGCTGTCAGAAGGAGGAGATGGAAGGAGGAAGAAGGAGGGGAGAGGAAGATGAGTCGCACCTTCCGTAAAAGAGGCAAACTATTTTTGATTTCGCACACGCGCTTTCAATGAAATTCCACCTCTTGAAATAGCGCTGCTTCAGAAACGGACGGGAGTCGCTTTTTTCAGGTTGCATCCGACGTCATGAGTCTTAAGCGTGGCTAGGGACGCCCTTCGGAAATTAAGGATAGCCAGGATCATTAGGACATTTGCCTTTCAGGTGTTCTTGGCTAATTTAGGCGCAAATACAGCGTGCAACCTCGTATATGATGTTGATATTTTGGGACGTTCTATATAATTTCTTGGGTGCTGTCTTTGTTGAAGCAGCGTGGTATGATATCGCAGTTGGTGTCGGATACTTTGACAAGCTGTTTTGAAACAGTTGGGGGCTTGCAACATTTTTTTTGGATTGGAGACCATTGCGTCCATTGGCTTTAAAAATGCTCTTGCTGGTTTCTTTTACGCAACCAGTAGAGCAAGTGGATGATCCGTTGTGTTTTAGATGAAAGCCCACCAGCATGACCATGACCGGGCCCAGGCCACTCACAAGCATACCTCCACACGGTTTTCGCGGGTCTGGGCTACGAGTATGACAATTCTACGTCCCAAGCACTCCGCCAGTCTGTGACTGGTCGGGAGTTGTGGTTCTCGACAAACCTGATGGTTTTCCGACGCAAGTGAGTGATTGATGCGTAAAACCACTCGGGAAGAAAGGCGCTGTTGGAAGTTGGGAAGCTGGAACGGGCTAAGAAGGAGTTCTCGGTTTGTGGCGCAACAGAAGTTTGAAGTTATGAAGCGATGCGACTTTACCTACTTATAGCTTACGTAAAGAACTTGTCAAAGGAAGTTTTGAAGTCTATACTTCCGTGTTACAGATCTTTGGAAGTCATTGAAGTCGCACGGTGATGTGATGAGATGTGATGTGCCGTGCTGTGATGTGATGTGCTTGCTGCCATGTGTTGTGCTGTGCTGCGATGTGCTGTGCTGTGCTGCAATGTGATGTGATGTGATGTGCTGTGCCGTGCCGTGCTGTGCTGTGCTGCGCTGTGCTGCAATGTGATGTGATGCGCTGTGCCGTGCTGCAATGTGATGCGCTGTACTCTGATGTCATGTGCTGTACTGTGATGTGATGTGCTGTACTGTGATGTGATGTGATGTGATGCGGCGTGCTTTGCTGTGATGCGACGTGCTGTGCGGTGCTGCGATGTGATGCGATGCCAGTTTTTGAGGGAAGTCGCGCGGGAATGCTTTGTTTTTCACATCGTCAATTTGCAGTTTTTGAGGGAATTCGCGCACAAGAGCTTCGTTTTCACAACTTTGGCATTTTCAGTTTTTGAGGGAAGTCTCAGACGAGAGCTTCGCTTTTCACGACTTCAACCTTCAGGTTTTTGAGGGACGTTTCGCACGAAAGCTTTGTTTTCACTGCGTCGACTTTCAGTTTTTAGGGAAGTCTCGCACGAAGTGCGGTTTTGAGAGTTGCGGTTGCGAGACGGTCCCGGCTCAACCGGGATTTTTTTCGGATCATGTTCAGATCGGCCCCGCAGTGGAGCTGATGGTTCAGGCTTGCTCTGCGTCGCTGTTGCGCGCCTTCTTTTTGGCGTTTTGGGGGCGGCTGCATCAATGTGGCTTTGCATGCTGTAGCGCGCGAAATTCTTTTAAAGATTTTACCTTTGAATCGGGGCGCCAAAATGAACGGGCGCCAAAAAATTTAGAGTTATATCACTTGTTGATGACGCTAAAAAAGTATGTTTTGAACAAAGAAACGTATACATTTGGCTAACAAATTGAAACCAAAACTAAGTTTGTACTTGTTTCTACATCGAACCATTTATTATTGAATGTTTTTTCTGATTTAACAACCTTCAAAACTGAACCTCTACATCAGACAATGAAGTTTCTTCCCCACCTGCCAGGTGAGGGTTACTAGATTTCATCACAGCTGTACGCGGGGCGCGGGGGGGGCGGGGGCGGGGGGGGGGGGGGTTGGACAACTTCCCGCCGTTTTCCGCCTTCACCTCCCGCCTCCTCCTTGCCAGCTCCAGATCGCAGCAGGCACTGCCGGACCTCATCTGCCAGCTCCAGAGCTCAGTGGGCACTGCCGGACTTCATCCGCGAGCTCCAGATCCCAGTGGGCGCTGCCGGACTTCAAGCGCGACTGCCAGATCCCAGTGGGCACTGCCGGACTTCATCCGCGAGCGCCAGATCCCAGTGGGCACTGCCGGACTTCATCCGCGAGCGCCAGATCCCAGTGGGCACTGCCGGACTTCATCCGCGAGCGCCAGATCCCAGTGGGCAGTGGACTTCAACCGCGAGCGCCAGATACCAGTGGGCAATGCCGGACTTCAACCGCGAGCTCCAGATCTCAGTGGGCCCTGCCGGACTTCAACCTGTATACATGCCAGAAAGAATGCCAGACAGAATGCCAGATAGAATGCCAGAAAGAATGCCAGAAAGAATGCCAGACAGAATGCCAGATAGAATGCCAGAAAGAATGCCAGACAGAATGCCAGATAGAATGCCAGAAAGAATGCCAGAAAGAATGCCAGACAGAATGCCAGATAGAATGCCAGAAAGAATGCCAGAAAGAATGCCAGATAGAATGCCAGATAGAATGCCAGAAAGAATGNNNAGATAGAATGCCAGAAAGAATGTCAGAATACATGCCGGAAAGAATGCCAGATAGAATGCCAGAAAGAATGCCAGATAGAATGCCAGATAGAATGCCAGATAGAATGTCAGATAGAATGCCAGATAGGATGCCACAAAGAATGTCAGAATAAATGCGAGAAAGAATGCCAGATAGAATGCCAGATAGAATGCCAGATAGAATGCCAGAAAGAATGCCAGATAGAATGCCAGAAAGAATGCCAGATAGAATGCCAGANGAATGCCAGAGAGAATGCCAGATAGAATGCCAGAAAGAATGTCAGCAAGAGTGCCAGAAAGAATGTCAGAAAGTTTGTTCAGATAGAATGCCAGACAGAGTGCCAGAAAGAATGTCAGAAAGTTTGTTCAGATAGAATGCCAGATAGAATGCCAGAAAGAATGTCAGAGAAAATGTCAGATAGAATGCCAAGAGGAAGAGGAGGAGAGGACACAACTGATGAATTCGGTCTCTAGATTTCATCAGAGTTGTCCTCTCCTCCTCTTCCCTGCCAGAAAGTTGTGCCAGAAGACTGTCAAAATCTGTATCACACAATATGCCAAAGAAAGTCTCATGGTGGGGATCACTCGAAGAAAGTAATTTTATTGTATGATATTTTACCGTGCGGCATGGTGCAGCCTCATGATCATTCTAGGCATGATTATGCTGTGGTGCCGTATGGAGCCATGCGGGCCCTGCTGCTTCTGTTCTGGTCTGAGTTGACATGTGTGGCTGGTGTGGATTTTGATGTGGAGGAATGTGGAGGGCATGCAGGCGTTTGGTACATTAGTGTTGGTGCACTATTGTGCTGTCATGTGCTGCTGGATGCTGTTTGTTTAGTAAGAGTTTGCAAGACTATGCAAGGTGATGAAAATGCACAAAGTGGATATTGCTGGCTGAATGACATGCTGTCTGGGGCTGAATGGCGGAGAATGGAATGACATGCAGTCTCGGGCTGAATGACGGAGAATGAAGAAGAATCAGGTATGTGAAAATGGCGTAGAACAACAGCGGAGAAAATAAATATAAAGACAAGGAAAAAGGCAACATGAAAGAACCCATCTCAAGTGGTTGGGATGACGTGCCTATAGTTTTTACAACCCTGATTTTAGTTGCTTCCCATGTTCATCCCCTTTCGCTTGTCCACACCGTCGCCGGCTCCTGAGGTTTGCAGTTGGATCTTATTTCACCACGGTGGTGCGGATCCCTGGATTTGATGGGATTTAGTGCATTTTGACGGGATTTTGCCTCCTCCATCTTTGTAATTCCGGTTCTTGACTACCTCCCTTTCGGGTTCCCCTTCTCAAGTCTGACTCCATTCCCACATGTCTGTGACCAGAGGGGTGGACATGTGATAAGGCAATTACACGGTTCAAGTGCTGGTAGCCAGCTTGGCGCTGTGCAACCATTGGCTCGCAGTGGCTATCGCGGCCTGCTCATATTTAGGCCTTGGTGTAGGCGCTCCAAGAAGCTTGCCTGGCTTCAGGCAATGCGGGATTTAGGTAGTTTACTGTAGACCGCGCCGTTCCGCACATATACTGCCCATCGACATCACTTTCACAATGGAGCACACACGTGTTGCACGGTTGGCCCATTGATACGTCTTGGTATTCTTTTCCTCCAACTAATCATCCTTGAAATTTGCAATCCAATGAATGCTGAGACTCATCCAGAGATGAAGGCAACGACTGACATCCAGGCCTCCGATAGAACTTATCAAGAAATGTTTTAGTGCAATGCATGGTCAGTTACAGACCAATGTGGAGGAAGGAAGTGACGTTAAGAGTTTGGGCCGCAGACCAATGAATTGCATCCTCAGTGTGGATGAGCGTGACATCCATAGAGGTTGTATGACACTGGACATTGGACTTGACATCAGCGAACGTTGCATGATACCTAGGGCAATTCCCACATGACCCGCGCAGAACCCCTCGTGCATTGAAGCAATTCAGCCCAATCCAATTGCATGGCAGCGTGCAAGGAGAGAGAGTCGTCAGATCTGGTGTTGACGACGGAAGTTCAGGAGCTTTAGAGTTTGAAATGTTGCTCTTCAGCCGCATGGTGCTTCTCTGCACCCCCACCGAGACACTCCATGTCCCGGCGATTGCCACGGTCATCCCAGACATTGTGCTGCCCAGACCGGANGGTGCTTCTCTGCACCCCCACCGAGACACTCCATGTCCCGGCGATTGCCACGGTCATCCCAGACATTGTGCTGCCCAGACCGGACAGCCGAGTGGTAACAGATGGTTGGTCCGAAATCGGAACGGAGCTTGCCGAGGCACCTTGGAAGAGCTCTTCAAGTCTGCTGCTGTTTACTGTATATGACTTGAGAAGAAACTTCGAACCGTGTTGAGCACCACATCTACTGACAATAGCCCACGACAGTAAGAACTTATAATTTTATAATAACATTTAAATATCCTCGAGAAGAATGCCAAAGTCGTTGATCAAGTGTCAAACCGGGACTACTCTACTCGGATGACTGGGAAAGGACAGTCGCAGAGCTTGCTAGTGGCCACTTCGCTGCAATAAAGATATAAAACATATAAAACCTCGCTCTGGGACCGTGTGTAGTTGTTTGGAAACTATTAACCCATCTATTACCAAGTTTCCAAGTCATTAAATAATTAAGTACTACCTCCTGACCTGCGCACAACCGGCTCGCTTCAAACTCGCAGCTTTTAGTGAACTCACAGCTTTCAATGAACTCGGCTGGGTGCATTTACAAGTACAGTTGCCAGAATTTTGTTGGTGTTGCCGCGTTGCCACGGCGCTATACAAGACAAGAATCCGAAAGGGTACAGTCCAGGGTCATTCAGGATAGCAAGAATGGGATGCAGCCCCAAGAAGCAGAGGGGATTGGACCCTAACCCTCTAATTTCTCGAGCAACATTTTCTTATACAGTGGTTAAACATACCCCACCCCTTCAAACAAATATTGTGGTCTCATCGAGCCTTTTCGGATGAGGAACCAAGCCAAACCTCAAAAAACTATTGGCAATCATATATGGGAAAATAGAAGGGTGGGTGTGAAGTCTGACATGTCAGCTGAATATCGATATTGAACGTCAATATATATATTATTATATATTCGCATTTAAAGTAATCCACTGGTAAATCATTGAAAATGGGGAGTTAGAGTCAACGTATGTTGGATTGCCACAGTCAACATCGTCGATGTCGTGTTGTGCCGAATTTAAATCTTCATATATATATAATTATATATATATATATCTATATTTAGGTATATATGAATGGTCCCCCCAAAAAAAAAGTCTAAAGAAGAAAACCGTTGAGATGCAGAAGCAACCAAGTGTTGAAGTTGTGACGCGCATCAATGAATGAGCAAATGGTTGCTGAGATGCCAATGACATGACATGACATGATTGAATCCGATCGAATCCATGCACAACTGACAGACTGAATCAAGAACCGTTGAAACAATGAATCAATGAACCAATGAAAAGATCAATCAGAGAATCGATGAAGGAAACAAAGCAACGAATCAGTCAACCAGCCAATCAATGAATCAACCAATCAATGAATCAGGAACCAATGAATTTTTCAATCAGCCAATCAACGAATCAATGGTTCCACCAATCAATGAATCAATGAATCAGTGAATCAACCCATCAATGAACCAATGAGTCAGTAACCAACGAATCCACGAATCAGTGAATCAGGCAATCAACGAATCAGTGAATCAACCAATCAATGAATAAATGAATTTGCGAATAAACCCATCAATGAACCGACAAGTCAATGAATCAATGCACCGATGACTCAACGAATCAACCAATCCGAGCCCGCCAGTTTGAAGCATTTTGAAGTGCAAATGCAGCTCTCACTACAGTCCTGTGCACTTTTTGCCGATGCCTTACCCAGATCGCACCCCGAAACCGCGGAAACAGAGACATTACTTCGGCGACCACCGAAGCCAAAAAAACAAAACAAAAAAAAGCAAACACAGGGCCTGGATTTTTTGCACCCCAACATGAGCACGAGGGCGTATGTTTTCACGTCTGAATGACCACGCACCGTTGACATAATGACGGTGTTGATGATGATTGTCATGATGGTGATGATGGTTATGATGATGACCATGATGCTGACGATGATGACGACGATGATGATGATAATGATGATAATGGTGATGATGATGATGATGATGATAGTGATAGTGATGATGATGATGATGATGACGATTTGTGATGATGATGACGATGACGATTGTGATGATGATGACGATGATGATGACGATGAGGATGACTATGATGATGATGATGATGACGATGATGACGATGATGACGATGATGATGATGATGGTGATAATGATGATAATGGTGATGATGATGATGATCATCATGATGATGATGATGACGATTTGTGATGATGATGACGATGACGATTGTGATGATGATGACGATGACGATGATGATGACGATGATGATGATGATGGTTATGATGACGATGATGCTGACGATGATGCTGACGATGATGATGATGGTGATAATGATGATAATGGTGATGATGATGATGATGATGATGATGATGATAATCGTGATGATGATGATGATGATGACGATGACGATTGTGATGATGATGACGATGACGATGATGATGACGATGATGATGACGATGATGGCAGGACTGTCCTGGGACATTCTTCCAAACTCAGAAGTTTGTGAACTAAACATCCTTTGGCAACAGGACATTGGACAAAATTGGAAAACACAGTTTCCAGTGATCCAGGGGTGTTGATTCAATTTTGTTTTACCAGAATATAGTAGGAATACCATGAAGCTTCCGGCTGGGGCGTTAACCCTCTCCCCACCCACGGTGAAACCATGAAAGATGCAGGTTGCATTGCGGGTTGGTGCCAGCCTGAGACCTTGTAGCTTTATAGTGGAAACACATTTTCCTTTGATGCCATTCCCACTTGCACGAGGCTCCCCGGTCTGTGACCGGAGAGGTCGACACGCCATAAGCTGGTTACACGATTTAAGTGCTGGTAGCTAGCTTGGCGCTGTGCAACCATTGGCTTGCGGTGGCTATCGCGGCCCGCTCTTATTTAGGCCTTGGTGTAGACGCTCCAAGAAATTTGCCTGGCATCAGGCAATGCGAGATTTTGGTAGACCGCGCCGTTCCACAAATATACCATTCATGGATATCGCCGTCAGAATGGAGCATGTGCTGCATGCTCGCCAGGGCCGATTGATAGGTCTTCACTTGCCGGAACCATGCTTGAAATGTGCAGTCTAATGAATGCTAAGACGCGTCCAGAGCCAGAGCCCCAGTAACGGGAAGTAATCTCTCTCTGGTTTTGCCAGGATTCACCTGGCATGACCGAAGAATGAAGGCAACGACTGACATCCAGGCCTCCGATAGAACTTATCAAGAAATGTTTCAGTGCAATGCATGGTCAGGTACAGACCAATGTGGAGGAAGGAAGTGACGTTAAAAGTTTGGGCCGCAGACCAATGAATTGCATCCTGAGTGTGGATGAGCGTGACATCGCGGTTGCATGACACTGGACATTGGACTTGACATCAGCGAACGTTGCATGATACCTAGTCCAATTCCCACATGACCCGCGCAGAACCCCTTGTGCATTGAAGCAACTCAGCCCAATCCAATTGCATGGCAGCGTGCAAGGAGAGAGAGTCGCCAGATCTTGTGTTGACGACGGAAGTTCAGGAGGACATCCACAACGTCATCCACAACGGAAGCGGATGTCAAAGTGGTTTGGATCTTTAGACTTCTAGATTTTGACATGTTGGACAGCCTCAGGGCTTGTTAGTGGCACTTCTCTGCTGTAAAGATATATTACAAACAAAATCTTGCACTGGGACCACGCGTAGTTGTTTGGAAACTAATGCTAAGTCTCCATGTCATTAAGCACTACTTTCTGACCTACACACACTTGGTTTGCTTCAAACTCACATGTTCCAATGAACTCGGCTTTGCGCATCTTCAATTGCAATTGTCACGCATTTGTTAGTGTAGCCAGCTCGCAATACAAGACAAGATTCCGAAGGGGCACATAGCAGGGGCATTCAGGCAGCAAGAATAGGATGCAGCCCCAGACGAGATTGGAGCCCAACCCATCTAAATCCTTGTGCAACCTTTTCCTTTACAGCGCAAAACACTCTGGCGCAATTTGCTTCGGTTTTTGGTTGTTTTGGGGGATTGTTTTTTTGTGGCAGTCCGTTCCTAGGAAAAATGCAGGTTTGGGATTCCAGAAGAAAAAGAAATAAAAAATACCAAAAGAGCGCAAAACACTCTGGCGCAATTTGTTTTTTTTGTCATTTGTTTTTTGCTTTATGTTGTTTTTTGTAATTATTTGCGGGTTTCCAGAATCATAGATGAGTGTCCCAGCTAAACACTTCCATGTATAGTGGATTTTCCAGCTGATCACGTTTGATTACAGGTGGGTAAACGATGCTTTTGTTGTGGTGAAAAAAACCATCCGATCCAACCCGGTTATCCCATGGAAATGTATGGGTCATCTCATCAACAGTCATAAGGCATCATGGGGCGTATGAAACCCCAAAAAAGGGGGGTTGCCCTCATCACGGATTCTTCAATATTTTCCTTCATTTTTTTCTCCTTGATGGAGATCTTGTATCTATTTTCCATGAAAATCCACTATTTACAGACGATTCTACCTTTGAAAATTTTCATTATTCGATGCTTCCCATGTACATTTCCTTCATCATTGCAACCACCAAACACATTGTTGAGGCAGGGTGCCTGCTTCAAGATCTTCGCTGAAAACCAGGTGCTGGTTGCCCTCTGGGCCTGGGTATGTGGGAGTTTGGACATGCCAAAACCACCGCAAGGCCCGCAAGTTCCGCATCCAGTACTTCGACATTGTGCTTCACCAGGAGGGGAGTTACAACCTCGGAGCATGGCGTTGTGATGCGTTGTGTATTTTTTGCCATGATTAAATATACATAGAAATTTGATGAAGTTTCTTAAAACGGCGGCACCCCCCCCAATCGTCCATTTCAACAGATTTGTCCATTCTAAACCATCCATTTTGGGGTACCCATGGGTACCCCGGTTTATGGAAACCCCCATATAGACATATCATCAAAAAAAAAATCAAGCCAACCAGGTGAAATTACCAGAGGGGAATCCTTGCTCCGGAAATAGAATGGAATAGAATCGGGCAACCCAAAAAAATTGAAAATCTCTGAGCCATGGATCAAAACAGGAAGGGTAGCCATGGGTAGCCAACGATTCCAAACAATGTCAACCGATGATCAGTTAAGAATTCTTATTCATCAGCAATCATTCACAATAACAGCAATCATCATTCATCAACCTAGTTAATTCTCACTAATTCCCATCAATGTTCATTAATTCCCATCAAGTCTCCTTAATTCCCATCAATTCTCATTAATTTTCATCAATTATTCTCAGTAATTCTCATTCCAGGTTCATAACCGACTGAATTCTCATGACAGTAAACCTCTTATTCATTGGTTTGGTTTAAGGGAACATGTTGCAGGACATTTCCTGTATTTGATGGTTAAAACACTCTGGGTTTCCCCTTAAACCAATCCAATGATTCATGGGATATATATATATAGAGGGATATAATATGATTTCATGGAATAAGTGGTGATTTTCCCTTAAACCAACCCATTGATCCATGGTTTTCCCATGTTTTTGATGGTAAAAACCATGTTTTCCTGTAGATTTTCGCTTAAACCAACCCAGTGTAAACCTCGAATCCTTGGTGCATCGGCTTCAGGACGTGAGCTGGTTCGACCTCAAAGAGATCGCTGCCTTGCCCTCCGAGATCAACGACGACTTGGTGCGGAAGTTCTGCTGAGTTTTCGGCTGAAAAAACATGGGAAAACCATGGATCAATGGGTTGGTTGAAGGGAAAATCTTAACCGGAAACCATGGGTTTTTACCATCAAATACAGGAAATGTCCTGTAAAATTTCCCTTAAACCAACCCAATGAATGGAAAAATCACACAGTTCCAGTGGCGAATCATCATGTTTGTTCATTTTCCCGAGATTGTCCGGAGAGAGAATTGCACAACATTGCCATGTAAGATGGGTATACGGTATACTCCATTTTGGGAGAAACGCAAGTTATAATTTTACAGGCAAGCATGTTTAGGATTCTGCCCGAAATCATCCTGTTGTTTAGGCGTACAATAGTTGCAAGTCTTGTTGGTGACAGCAAAAAAAACAAGCGGGTCAAGTTTGAATTTTCTGGGTAGAATGCATGCGAAACTATACCAACTGGATGCATCCACATCCAAAGTTGAAATGCCATTTGCATCATTTTTGTGGAGTAAAATCTCAGTGCATTGGGGCGATTTTCTGCAGGAGAAGATCCAGGATGCGTTTGGCGACAAATTTGGGATGCTCGGCGGGTCTGGATAGCTGGGCCACCTGTAGCTGCTTGCTGAGGGAAGGTACAGCACCCAGATGTGTTTGGGTCTTTCAATGTAAGATGACAAGGTGATAGCCTCTGGTAAACTAACGTAACTATGGAAAATCACCATTTTTAATGGGAAAATCAACTATAAATACGCGCAAACCCCCCAGTTCGCCATCTTAGACATGTTTCTAGGGTATCACTAAAAACCCACCCCGGTTAAACTTTAATGTTCAAGGGAATCTTCAACATGTTTCTAGGGTATCATTTATATCCCACCCCCGTTAAACTTTAATGTTCAAGGGAATCTTCAAAATGTCTCTAGGGTATCATTAAAATCCCACCCCCGTTACCCGTTAAACTTTAATGTTCAAGGGAATCTTCAACATGTTTCTAGGGTATCATTAAAATCCCACCCCCGTTAAACTTTCATTTTCAAGGGAATCTTCAACATGTGTCTAGGGTATCAGTAAAATCCCATCCCCGCTAAACTTTGATGTTCAAGGGAATCTTCAACATGTTTCTAGGGTATCNGAATCTTCAACATGTGTCTAGGGTATCAGTAAAATCCCATCCCCGCTAAACTTTGATGTTCAAGGGAATCTTCAACATGTTTCTAGGGTATCATTAAAATCCCACCCCCGTTAAACTTTGATGTTCAAGGGAATCTTCAACATGTGTCTAGGGTATCAGTAAAATCCCATCCCCGCTAAACTTTGATGTTCAAGGGAATCTTCAACATGTTTCTAGGGTATCATTAAAAACCCACCCCCGTTAAACTTTGATGTTCAAGGGAATCTTCAGCATGATGATGATGATGAGGATGATGATGATGATGATGATGATGATGATGATGATGATGATGATGTAACATTCGCCGCACGGGTCCCCTAGCCGTGCGTGGCAAGATGATAGGACGGATCATTGACATGTGCATTTCGTCCCACAAAACAGAATGTTTTTTGACGTTCCGAAGCGTCGTCGGAGTGGGCGCGGGCAAACTGTGGGGTTTGGCCGTATAAATAGCAATGTTCAATAGCTACGTTAAATTACCAGAGGGTACCAGGTGGACATTTGTGAAATCATCCACTTACCCCTTAAAAGGACCTGACATTGGAACATGGCATAACATTGCATGACACATTTGAATTGTAGATGAGTTTCCTAGTAGAGTGGTGGTTTTTCCAGCGGACCATGTTGGACGAAACCAGAGGGATGTGGAATGTTGGTGATCCATTTTCCTCGCTTAACCTTGGTTGGTAGGCTCGTGTAGTGATAGTCATTGATAGTCATTGATAGTGATTGTGGATTATATGATTTTGAAATAGTTTGCAGTTTGAACAGTTTTCATGGGAACATAATTAAAATCTGCGAGTTATTTTGCAGAGATTCGCAATTCCGCCTGGAAAGGCTTCCGGAGGGTAAGCCTGGTTATTTTGGCATTCTCTCGCATGTGGGAGTCTTTTTGAAAATGGGGGATCCCCCAGCAAGGCTGTTTCAATACTAAGTCATGGTCAGCCATGACGACTGGATCTTTTTTTGTTTCTACCCCCATGACACAACGAACACCTCCATCTCTGTGTTTTATCCACCATCATATACCCATGATCTTCCCATATTTTGGGGATGGTGAAGTCCCTAGTAAACATCATTAAACATCATCAATCACTGGATTGGTGAATGGGAAAAATTTAACCGGAAACCCATGGGATTTTCCCATCAAATATAAAGGTTTCCGGTTAGAATTGTCCCTTAAACCAATCCAGTGAATCAAACATCATGAAAAACTAACATAGCTATTGAAAATGGCCATTTATAGTGGATTTTCCCATTAAAAATGGTGATTTTCAATAGCTATGTTATTTCACCAGTGAATCAAACATCATGAAGCCCTTCGGGCCAGCCCCAGGAACGGCGTGATGTCGGGCTCGGCCTTCATCGGCGGCTTCGCCTGCGCCTTCGGCATGGGTCCCTTGGTGGAAAATCGATGGGTTGGAGATCCTGCAGCTGATGGTTAGGATATTCATTGGATTGCTTTAAGGGAAATTCTACAGGAAACCATGGGTTTTCCTATGAAATATGGAGGTTTCCTGTAAATTGTCCCTCAAATCAACCAAATTGATCAAATCCCAATTTTTTCATGGTCACAACTCGTGTTTGAGGGTTAAGATATTCTTTCAGATCCCATTTTTGATGTTGAATTCCTATGGGAAAAAAAAACATTTGTCTTAGACCTGAGGATTCAACCATGAGACATGGAGATCTAACCATGAAGCATTTGGGATTTAATCCATGAATCATGGAAGTTATTCTTCAAATCCAGAATCCAAGCATCAAAAAGTCATAAATACGGGATCCAATAATCAAACATTTGGGATGCACTTCGAAATTCCAGAAGTCTCTGCCTCGTTTCCATCCCTGATGGTTTAGCACCCTACGCCCTGTGCCTACGGGAGGCTGGCTGGTGGCGCTGGTGATGTGTGCCATGCTGCCCTTTATGGGAGTCGGAGCTGCCGTCATGGGAAAGGCTGACTGTTCAGCTGCGGAGTTCTGCATCGCTGATTTTGGCGATGTTGGATGACTCTTGATGAATTATTTCATTGACGTCACTGGAATGATGAGAATTGGATTCGAGGAATCATCCCTATGGTTGGCCTTATGTCAGCCATTTTTCCCCTTGTGAATCATGATACTTCAGCCGGTCATTAGATGGTTCATTACAATTCAGCAGGGGCTGCCGAACCCCTGGTGATTGCTGATTGGGTGTCAACCAACCAGTGATTGCAGATTGGTTTCTAACCCCATTAGGTTCGAATCACGACTGCCAAAGCTTGAAGGAAAAGAAATTTGCAGCTGTCAATTTATTGGTTGAACTGTTTTGCTCATGATTTTCCAGGGAACCGGTTTTGCCCAGCCCAAATCTGTAAATGTGTTGTTTTCCCTCTAGATCTTCCCTCCAAGTTTGGGCTCCCCACATCTCCAAGTTTGCACCTGGCAGGCAGTTCAGGAAATTCAGCTGGAATCTCAGAGTTGGTATGCCAAGGCTGCTGCAGTGGTCGAGGAGCCGCGCCACGTGCTGAGTTGGTCAACATTTTATCCCCAAAATGACCAATTCTTGTTGGAAAAAGGATGTCTAAAAACCTGGGAATGTATGTTTTGTAATTTTTATAGGCGTGTTCTCCAATGTTTTTTCCTTTGTGATCTGAAATATTATCAGAAAAGATTGGCATATGGCTAATAACTTGTAAATGTCGGTGCATTCAAACACTTTTCCTTGAAGCCGTTCTTTGCTATGAGGATCCAAAGTGACTAATCGTCGGAGGGTGAACATGTGGCATCCCCAAATCTATCACTAAACGTCGAACTTTTAGCAATCCGCAAACTACCAAAGAAAACAGTTCAGCTCTTCGAAAGGAGAAACTGTGGGTTTGATTTTCAATCCTACCCTTTGGTAAACTAACATAACTATGGAAAATCGCCATTCTTCATGGGAAAATCCACTATAAATGGCCATTTTCAATAGCTACGAATGTTAGTTTACCAGAGGGTATGAGGCAGATGCCCAATTCCAATTGAGGCATGCCATAGTAATGTGGTAAACCCAATGACATTACAAATGTTTTGGTCGTTCCTTCCTGTGCAACAAACGTCCTGAACTCAGGCATGCTACTTGGCATGACCAACAAACGCTAGGAATTGCCGACTGTTTTACCATTTTATTGTTGTTTCCTGCTACACAGTCCATTTCTCAAATGTTCCATTTCCGTTGATTGGATATCCCACTGTTTCTGCTTAAGTTTCCCTGCAATTTTCTTGATCAAGCTCCAGTTTTCCTCTTCTCTTGCTCAACAAATGTTGGTTGAATCTCCATGGCCATGTTTTTCGCTTCCAGCCCACCATTCAATAGGAATATCACGGACATTGACGGACAATATCACCCAATTTTTCTTGGTTGATTACGGATAATATCACCCAATCGTTCTTGGTTGATTCCCCATGAAATAGACATTTAAGCCATCAAATGTAAACATATCATACTCAATAATCACCCAGTTCTGTTTCCCAAGTTTTCCATGATTCCCAGAGTTCGATTAATATTTCCTAGATTTAAACCCATATCATTATATATATATATAGAATTAGAGATTTCCCCATGATTCCCGGTTGCTTCAAGCGGGGTTTTCCACCAAAACTTTAGACATTTCAGCCATCAAATATTTGATATCACTATCAATTATCACAAAAATGACCAAGTCTTGTTGATAGATTTCCCCCCAAAAAAATAGCCCACCCATTTTCCACCCCAAAAAAAACAGGAGTGTCTCTACTCCATGCGCACCGTGGTCGCCTTCGGCGGCGAGTTCCGGGAACTCACCCGGTTCCAGGCCGCCGTGGTGCAAGCCCGGAAAGGCCCGTGGGCGGGCCGGGGTTCTCCGCAAAAATGAGAGTTTCAGCATGAAAAATAGGGATTTAACATAATTTGACATAAATTTAACCATTAACGTATCATGAAAGATGGATTTAACATGATTTAACATAAATTTAACCATTAACGTATCATGAAAGATGGATTTAACATGATTTAACATAAATTTAACCATTAACGTATCATGAAAGATGGATTTAACATGATTTAACATAAATTTAACCATTAACGTATCATGAAAGATGGATTTAACATGATTTAACATAAATTTAACCATTAANNATCATGAAAGATGGATTTAACATGATTTAACATAAATTTAACCATTAACGTATCATGAAAGATGGATTTAACATGATTTAACATAAATTTAACCATTAAAGTATCATGAAAGATGGATTTAACATGATTTAACATAAATTTAACCATTAAAGTATCATGAAAGATGGATTCAACATGATTTGACATAAATTTAACCATGAAAGACATGGATTTAACATTAGTTATGGATAATTATGGCTAATCAGGAAAAAAAACTAACCCAAATTGAGGATTCATCCATAAAAAAGATGTGGATTGGCGCATCAAAAATAAGGTTTAAATGAGCAGAACTTTGATATTCAATCAGAAGACGGGAAAGATACGAAAGTTATGAGCAACGATGAGAAACCACTGAACTTTGGGGCACTTTGTTCGATCTTGATTGGAGATGTGATTGTTCAATCCCCTCAGGTGGTGTCCGCAATGGCTTCAAGATCGGCTTGGGCATGGGCTACACCATGATGATTGTCTTCTTCGGCTATGCCCTGGCCTTTTGGTTCGGCATGACCCTTCGTTTCCTGGAGATGAGGGGGATGTTTTTTGCTATGTTCCAAGTGGTTTTCAGCCAGGAAAACATGGGAATCTATGTTTCAATTGGGAAGAACTCATTAACATCCCATAGTTCGTCATCGTTTTCCACTATGAAGATAGCTCAACTTCCAGGTCTCCCGTGTTTTTGTTTGGACCCCCAGCCCTTTGTCATCATCCATCACATCGTCCAAGGCTACAACGGCAGTCTCAACCCCTCCACCGGAAAGGAATGGCAGCCAGGAAACATCATGGCCATCTTCTTCTGCGTCTTCATTGGCAGCTTCATGACGCTTGGATCTGATTGGTAGGTTCTTAAAAGGACAAACACAATCCCTATGGCCCTATGATACATTGTGATGACATGATTATTTCATATTTTTGGGACCAACATGCAAAACCAGCAGTGAGTTATTGTTGCGTTTGCCAGTGCGTGATTCCCCAGCAAACACATGAATTCATATCCCGTTGTTTAGGGAGTTAGAAGTGATTGATACCTTTGAGTTACTATAGCCATCAATCCCAAGTTGCAGTACTAGTCTTAACATGTTTTAACATGTTTTAACACATGGCAGGCACTCGATATCCCCCATAACATCCTAGCCTGTTTGCGTGCTACTTATGCCCAAACATGGCAGAGAACGGATGTTCTCCTTGTAGATTTTTGCAACGGTTTTTCTTACAACTTATAGCTTGAAACTTACTGTAAGCTATCATTTGATGTTTGCAGTTACTGTAGCCACAAATGTCCAACTTCCAGCATACGCCCCATCCCCATCGCCACTTCCAACTTCCAACTTCCAGAAAGTATAGTAGCCTCAACGTTCCCAACATCGTATCATACATAGTATCTCTGAGTTACAATAACGATCATCATTGACTCCGCAACATAGCGTGGGAAATTCTTGGTTTCCGGTTACCATATTCCCTTAATCCAATCCATTGACATCAATCCCAAGCGAAATAAGCTTATATAGATCAAGTTACTATACCTTCAAGTTATCAATCAACTTAGAATCGTGTTACTATACCATCCAATCCCCAAGTGAAGCACCATCCAACCATCCCCAAATCTCCCATCCTTCAGCCGTGTTGCCTGAGGGTTGGCAACCTGGACCCCAGCATCAAGGCAATGCAAGCGGCGCGCATGGCAGCCGGACGCTTCTTCCAGGTGGGGCAGACTGAAATGAAGGGCCAACATTTGGAAGGAAAAACCACATGATTATGTGGTCAAACTCAAGAAAAAATCTGGTTTCAATCTTTCTGCACTTAAAAAAACTCCATTATTATTAGTTGGTCAAACTCCAAAGAATTCCGGTGTCAGACTTTTCTCCACTTATAAAGAACTTCATTGAGATCCAAGTTGTCCATAATTGTTCCACAATTTTCCAGTGGTAGGGCTTGTTTTTCACCACATGTTTGTTGGTTCAAAAGCCACGGGGGTTCCCTGGAAAAACCGTCCCCAGCTCACCGTGGTCAACAACCAAGGCCAAGGAGAACAAGCCCATGATCCAATGCCGTGGAGCTGACAGTCGGCAGGACACCCCCCATGCTATGGTCCCAGATATGGTTTCATCCCCCACTAAACCATGGTAATGTGCCACACCCTCTAATTAGTTGATATGATACTGCATGATATTGAATGACATTGAATTATGATGATTCATCCTGAGTAGGCACAGTATTCCAATGTCGCCAGTTTCATCAACCACAACTTGGGGAAGGGTCAGTGCTTACGGAACCATTTGTGGGACCAGCGGCTTGAGTGACGATTTGGTTGATGATAGCAGGGGACTGTAGTCGATAGATGTCTCTACTCTGGCTTCCAATATCTTAGCACAATATGTAATAAATTCCCAGTAAGCCAGGTAGGTTGTCTTGATCATGCAGAATCCATGAAGAAACATCCTGTTTAAGGATTTCCCCATATAGTTTTTTGATGCTTTTTGACACTCCAAAAAGTCAACTTGTGAATCATTATCTCAGACGCTGGATGCTGTCTGACAACTGCCAACAGGAGTTGACCAGCATCGAGAAATTCGAATTCCAATCCGTGTCCTTCTTCTACCCAGTCGCTTGATTTGCGGCCAGGTCGGATGGCCCTCACTGGATTTCGCTGGATCTTCAAATCTAAAATCTCAACCTCTCTTTAATCAAAATTAACATGATTAATCAAACTTAGGAGCTCAAGATGTCTAGAAATCCCACTTCAGATGTGAGCAGCGTTCAAAACCCCGGTTGATGATTAGTTCGGGAGCTCTACTATCCATTTTTTCTTGGACATGATCACCATCACGGAAATCCATCCCTTCTTAAGCAGCCAGTAGTTTGTGGGACGACAGCCAGCCTTGAACACCAGGACGACCCCACCCCCAGGACGAATCCAGGACAACTCACCCCCAGTGCCACCATGTGCAAAGATTGTTTCATTGTATCATTATTAGATTATAATTATGATAGATTCTTGAATCCCAATAATTGGATGGCTTGTGGCATTGGGTTTACCACAAAATGAAGCCCAATAAAGCCTTATGAAGTTATGATATCCCAATATAGATCCTTATCAAATCCCAATAAATACCTATTAACTTGTTGAATTACCATTAAATCACCAGTGAATCATCGATAAATCCTGTGAAATCCCTATGAAATCCCATACAGAGAGTTCCATGATTTGGATGATGACGTATGATTAAAGAAACCCTAAGAATCGGATTTATGGCATTTTCTTTACCACATTAATGCCAATAAAATCTCAACAAATCCCTCTGAAGTTATCAAATCCCAATAAATCCCATATTTCAAATCCCCATGAAATCCCAATAACTACATTATTCCATGATTAGATAACTATTAAACCCTAATAATCCCTAGAAATCCCCAACAAATCACTGTATGAAATCCCTCTTAAATCCCCATTAGATCACCAATTAAAATCACCCCACCAAGGCGCGCCCCGAAGTGAAGATCCTCAACGGCCTCTCGCTGACGCTGACGCGTGGGCAGAAGGCCGCCGTGGTGGGCGAGTCCGGCAGCGGCAAGTCCACGGCGCCTTGGCCGCAACGGAGCCCGGGCCCAGTGGACCCTGGGGGGATCCCACCTGGGGAAGATGGTGATGTCATGGGATTTTTTTACCCAAAGAAAAGTGGGAAAAGTGGAGGTGTTGAGGATGTTGATTGATGTAGAACTGTAGAGTGATAATGTATATCAGAAGTTATATGGAAGTTATAGATGGTGGAACAGTTTTGGAATACGGAATATGGATGAGAACGGGATGATTTCGTGGTGTGAAGGATGGAAACGGTTGGGGCTTTGAAGCACGGAAGAATGCTGAGAAGCACCAATTTACCAACTGCGAATTGTTGGGTTGTTATCTATAAAGATGGAGTTTTGACCAATGCGGAGGATGTCCACTTGAAATGAGGATCAGTTGACAAGTAGTTTATGTAGCAGTTTTATGTAATTGCGATGAACCAACTCACTTACCCTCTGGTAAACTAACATAACTATGGAAAATCACCATTTTTATAGGTAAATCATCTATAAATTGGGCATTTTCAATAGCTATGTTAGTTCACCAGACTTTTCCAGGCGGGACGATCTGGCACTGAGTGAAGAAACTGTAAGCGGCTGCGATCTGAACCGTGAGATATTTCTGTTCAAACACTAAAAGAACAATTTACTGGTGCTTAGTAGGGAATGGGGGAATGGGATGATTATTAATGGTTATTATAGGTCATTCCCTCATTCCCTTCTAAGCACCAGTAAGACAATTGTCTTTATTACAACATCAGTCATCAACATCATTCATCAACATCATTCACCAACAATTTAACCCAATATTTAGCCAACATTTACCCACCCAAACCTCATATCCAAGCGCGGAAAACGCCATGACCTCTGAGGTCATGGCGCTGTTGGAACGTTTCTATGACCCCAGCTCTGGTGTGGTGCAGGTCTGGAGCCGGGGCAGATTGCTGGATGAATTGGGGGAGAAATGGGGGATTTCAATGGCTAGAATTATGAAATAGATTTCAATCATCTCCAATTTGTAGATCTATAATTCTAGATGAATCTGGATAAACATGGATGAATTGGAAATATAGATGTAGCCTCCCCCAATGTTGTAGAACAATTTGACCCTGAAGATGGCCAACTTTGAGTGGAAAGTAAGTTTCCAAGGCCAACTCATGGCAGGGTTTTTGTTAGTAGGGGCGATGGGAATCTCTGCATGAATTGCAAGTCTACCAGGTTCAGTCGTTGTGCAGCTTGTTTCCACTCCTTGCAACAGAAGAGAAATCATGTCAATAGTGCAATATGTTGCACTGCATGCCCTTATTGGCATGATTTTGCCAGTGGTTGTTGGTATGTTGTCGGTCATGTAAACGTCATCAGGCCGGCTCTGTCCTCATTTGTGGTTGGACAGTGTTGGCGATGGCTTTCTGAGTTCAATATGTTTATAGTAATCCACAAAAAGATAGAAAGGTGATTAAGCACTGATCTTACTTTTCTCTTATTTCTTCCTGTTTGGGGTTTACTACAATGTTGGTTTGTGTACCCCCAAACAATCAAGCAGGAGTCTCAGGAGTCTTTCAAGTAGGCGGTCCCACTGATGTTCGCCAGGTGAATGGCCATGACATGAAGAACTTCAAGATTAGTTCCCTGCGCAGGCGGCTGGTAGCGGCAACGTGGTGCGGGGGGGTCGTCCTTCTGTAGGCTTTAAGCGCTGAAAAACTTCATGTGAATCCTTATGTTGATAATCTGATAGGGTCCCCATTCAAGTCCTGTTTTTCTTTGAAGTCAACATCTCCAAGTTCATTTGGACCACTTTGGACCACTTCAAAAAGCCCTACGCCAGGTGCATTGGATACGTGGGACAGGAGCCGGTGCTCTTCGCCAGCTCCATCAAACACAACATCATGCAGGGCTTCCCCAACGCCTCCAAGGCACGGAACAACACTCGATCGAAATCCACGAGATCCGGACGGTGGATGGGACTGAAACGAGCACGTCCTGCTAGGGAAATGGAGAGTTACGGGCTTATCCCCTGAGAACCCTAATGTTTGTTAGTGATACCATGTGGTACCCAATCGTTGATTTAGAATGATTAAGAAAACCTGATATTTTTGTTGTTCTCCCGTCCCTAGTATTAGAATGCATTAAATAGCCATCAATTCCCGGGGTCCAATAATGTTGATCCATGCCCCCAAATCTTGGCTCACCTAATTAGGTTCAATTTATACCCCCACAATTTCTGGTAGATGTGATTAGATGTGGGTATGGCTTATGGAAGTTTATGGTATTTCACCACATCAAGCTGGTCAGTTACATATCCCAATCGTGATATCGTGTCCCCATCACCATCCGCCAGGGGTGAAATCCCCATGATCTATCCCACTGTCCCCATGAAAAAAACCCATGCTGGTAGTTCTATAGCTGATATATGCCACGAAATTCCATCCAAGATAAGATTTGACAGTTCCATACTGTCGGTTCCACCAGCTTATCATTTTCAGATCCATCCCCACCATCGCAACGCAAAATCGGACTGGAAAAGCTCTGCAGGAAGACTTTACGCAGGCCTGCGAAGATGCCCAGCTCGGTTTTGTGGATAGCCTGCCGGCACCTTGGCAACAGGGATGTTGGGGTCATGGGGATAGACATGGCCTCATTAGATATGGACTGGACGTGATCCATTCCATTTGTACAACAGGAAATAGATGGAAATAGTATGAAATAGTCCATTCTGATCATCATGTTGTGTTATTGTCAAGACTGACTCTAAAATCTGATGACTGTCGCGTAGACTAAGATAGCTCTGGAAGCCATGGCCCATTTAGCTCATTGAGTTTTTTCGGGATTCACCTCTGAAACATGTCGATTTTTCACTGTGAAACGACCCGTCCCCGGGAGCAGGAAAAGTACAACACCTTTGTGGGCGCCGGTGGCGGCCAGTTGTCAGGCCATGAGTGGGAATTTCTGAGTCGTGGTGGATCCCCAGTCGTCACCATGGTTGTTTCAAGACTAAGATGTTCCAATTGAGGGAACCCAAACGTGGATGGTTTTGAAGGGAAAATCCATCTACAAATGGATGATTTGGGATACCCCTCTTTCAGGAAACCTTCATATTTAGCTCACTTTGCGAACTGGAGAATCACCATTGAGAAACGGCTCATGGCTTCCATAGGCATCATTTAAATGATCAGAGGGTACAGCGAAAAAGCCAGGAAGAATGGGTCCTAGAGATCATCTGCAAATGGTAGGTGTTGATCGCTGGGTTTACAACACTGTCCATAATCATTATATCTCCATGATATTGACATGATTCCCATGTTATGGAAACTATGATCATTACTTGATCATTATTGACCATTGACCACACCATTCGCATCATACGGATGATGAATTTATTATGCGTATTTAGTATTTAGGGTTTACTAATTGGGTGAAGCACATTATTGACGAATTGTAATTGATATGGTGGTTTCTCCACGAATGTGGTAGTAGTAACCCACATCTCGGTTATGGCATTGAGTTTCCCACAAACTAATCCTGTCAACTAATCCTGTTTTACGGGGTTATGACCACTATTAATCACTATCAACCACTATTAACCACTATTAACCACTATTGACCACTATTAACAACTATTAACCATTATTAACCATTCTTAACCACTGTTAACCACCCATTTCAGCTATTTTTAAGGGCTCATTTCGGACCATTTTTACCGTTCTCCGGTCTCCGCAGCTTCAGGCGGCCAGAAGCAACGCATCGCCATCGCTCGGGCCTTGCTGAAGAAGGTGCGGATAATTAGAACCAGCAATGGGGATACCCTCTGGTAAACTAACATGGCTATTGAAAATTGCACTTTTTAATAGGACAGGCCACCATAAATGGCCATTTTCAATAGCTAGGTTAGTTTACCAGAGGGTATCGATGGGGAAATCATCAATTAATGGGGATATAATAACTATACATCGGGATATGGAAATTATTACCAAGGGTTGTTTTTTTTACCAATAATTACCAATTTACGGGGATACGATAACTCTCAATGGTGATATCCATGTGGAGTCATGGGTACCCCGGAGGCCTCCTTCCTCTTCTTGGACGAAGCCACCAGTGCTTTGGACAACAACTCAGAGAAGATGATCCAGCAGACCATCGACAGCATCAGCGGCCTGGATGCATTTCTGCGAAGAAAGCTGGATTTGTTGATGCCATAGGGTCAAGTTATGTCAAGTTTGTTGGATTTTTGATATGATTATTACTGACTATAACTTACAAATCCATGGTCAAGGTAGTTGGATTTTTTGTTAGATGGTGACAATTTCCGTGGATAAATAAGGAGCAGTATAGGATTGGTAGTGGGATTTTGTGGGGATATAAATAAATGGGGAAAATTATGTATATATACATACATATACATATATATATATATATGTATATGGAAAAATAATCGGATATACCCATGTTGGGGGATGTTTCTCAATTCATGTTCATAGGGGATTTAGATTTACGGTACCATGATTTACCCACTATGGATTCCCATGATGGGATCCATGACCGTAAACCATGGCACATGAATAGCTTGACCGGGGCTTGTGGATGGAATGGGTTGATTGCGCACCTGAACAAATACGTTTGGAGAGCAGCAAAATATGTTTGGAGATTCTGACGGGAAATGGAGATTTTGATGAGAAAAAGCATGAGATGGGGGGCTTGAGAATCCCATGGATGGCCAAGAATGGGAAGGCATGATTTGGAGGAATGATTTGCAGTCGGACTCACAGTGTGCCCTTATGCATGGAAATACAGGAACCTGCTTTTAAGTTGCACTGAACTAGATGGTGTTGCTTTATCGCACAGCTCAAACAAGGAGCCTTGCAGGGCCTCCTTATTGAGATCAAACCCATCACGATCAGATGCATTGCTTTCTTGGTTTATGGTAACATCTATGGTGAACCAGTTCATTCATGTTCATTGCAAGTTATAGCCACCCAACGATTCTATATATAACCCGCCAGAGATATCCAAATAGACCAAGTTCATGGGGCATCATGGGGCCCATATGGGGGTATTACATCACCTTACAGCTGGTAATTTTATCCTCATTCCTTTGATCACTTGTGTACCAGATCACCTTAAGGGTAGAGCCCTCCGGAGAAACCAGGTACCAAAGCAGAGAATGGCTTGGGCATCGCAGTCTGGCAGCATTGTTTCGCAGGGATCTGGAGAAAAAACGACCCAGCAAAATGGGATGAAAAACGAGCAGTCGTGGAGGTTTCTTGTGGGAAAATCATGTGTAATTCATCTGGAACAACGACCTTTTGATGGGATATGAATTGAATATTCATGGAGTCTTATTAATGGATAATTGATTGGGATACAATGGGATAATAGTATAATTTTGGGATATCAAGAGATTGACCCTGGGTAATGGGAATATCCCAAGAAATAGAACTTGTTATCATATCAATGCTATTCAGCACGAAAAAGTCGGCAGATGCGGAGGAAAAAGAGGGGGTTGGGTGATTTGACCAGCACTAATATGGAAATTCTTCAACCACCAGCAGCCCTTGAAAGGCCTTGGTGCCAAGGTCAAACGCCGGAGAATATACTGTATATACCCTCTGGTTATTTAACATAGCCATGGAAAATTGCTAATTTTGGATGATTTTCCCATTGAAACCTCCATTTATAGGGGATTTTCCATGGCTATGTTAAATAACCACAGGGTAACTCTATAATATTATATGGTTATGGGTCAAAATTAAAGACCTGGGGGACCACAGATCTAAGTCTATGTTTAGTATGAACCATCCAATTGTTGGGGTACCAAATTTTGACCCATACCCATATATATATATATTTACATTATATATCTACATATATCCATTTTGGGGGATGGATATCATGATGATTTTTATGTGTGGATTCTCCTGGCATCAGTTGAATATGGGATGACCATAACCCATGAATCCCATCGTCACTCCAATTGTTGATGATTACCCTCTAGTAAACTAACATAACTATTGAAAATCACCAATTTTATATGGAAAATTCGACTATAAATGGCCATTTTCAATAGCTATGTTAGTACACCAGAGGGTATTCAATTCCCAAACTCGCATTATCCCTTTTTACAATCCCTATGGATGCTGATCAAATCCTATCCTATCACTATCAATTATCATTGCATTGAATCAGATCACAATGAGCGTTCCTCATTATTCCAATATGATCCCAGTTATTCCATTATCATTCGATCCCTATGCTCAAATCCCACGCGTATTCTGAACCCATTCTGATCCCTCTGATCCCATCAATCAAACATGGCGTGCTGGAAAATCCACCATTGAGTCCGATAAATTTACCATCAAAACACCATTTTAATAGAGGATTTTCAATTGCCACATTTGATGACCGGAGGGTAAATCCATTCATATGCCATCATATTATAGTCCATTAAATTTCCCATAAAATCAATTTTATCATATTCCATTCGATTTCCCATGAAATCCCTATTTTTGATGGTTATTCCATGGTTTTTGCCCATGGAACTTGACATTGACACGGCTTCAGAAAACAGCCCTGAGGTCAGCATCGCTCACCGCCTGAGTACCGTACGTCGCACGGCGGAAGCTGGAGGATGCCCGGAAACTGGGTGATTAGCTATTGAAAATGGCCATTTATAGTGGATTTTCCCATGAAAAATGGTGGTTTTCCATAGCTATGTTAGTGAAAACCAGAGGGTATTACAGTTGGCTTTGGTTAAGTCCTTGCCCAGTGATTTCAACTGATTTAGCCATTGTTGAGCTATTATGTTATGTCATTTGAAGATATTAGTGGTGGATTTTCCAGCACGCCGTGTTTGATCACAAGGGTAAGTGTCTTACACTAACGCCCTAAAAGATAGACGTGTTTTCAGGGTTTTGTAGAATCGCTTCTAGGTTTCCAACTGTTCTCTATTTGGGGGTTGCTATGGTGCTAAGAAAAAGCAATGAGGTTCCTCTTTCTTTATTTGATAGGATGCAAGTTTGTAACTGGCTTTAGTTTCAAAGAACATGATGGTCAAGTTCGTTTATTTGGTGGGATCCAGATCCATTTAACAGTTGCTTGATGATGGTTGATGATCATGCTTGGTGACCCCAAAAACCCCAAAAGTTCCTCTCAAAAGAATTCAAAAGATGGAATCACCTTAGATTGCTTAAACATGGAAACAGGGACATATGATGACACATGGAAACTGGTTTTGGTAGAGAATACCATCCCTCCAACTTTGGTAGAGGAATGCAATCTCCAACCCCCATTAGCCATTGCAATCAAAAACATGGGGGGACTGGATGTGCTAATGTTTTCTTCAGCTGAGGTAATTCGGACCTGATCTACGTGCTCAGTCGGGGAAGTCTTGTGGAGAAAGGTCGCTGGGCTGCAGGACTGGTCAGGTTGGCCTCTGAGAATGGGGACTTGGCCCCACTTGATGCCCATGATATCAAGGAAAATGATGATCAACCAGTGGATGAATCAGTGGTGCCCCAAGATATTCAGATCGCAAAATAACTCTCACGAGGCGGCCATCTCCAGCATCAGCCACAAATCAAGAGGAAGGATCATCCAAGGGCACCAGAATCACCAGAGTTTTGTTGGAAGCAGACTTAACGCAAGAAGTCGAACTACCCCTCTAAAGACAAGGGACCTCCGAATGGTGTTGATGCACCTTTCTTGAGTTGAGTTTATTTGGTTGTGGTGTTTGTCTATGCTGAATTCTCCACTCGGTGGGAATTTGTTTGCGACCGCTGGGAAGTCATGCCATGACACTTTGAGACTGACAGGGGATTGGCTCAAGCCTGGTTCTGACATCGTTACATCGAAAATAACAATGGCCAATATTGTACGTAGACACTAAACAATTGGCTTACACATCGGGGTGCCGTGTCGAAAAGCCCCGCAGGCAAACTTTTGAAAATAGAAACCAAAAACCAAAACTACAGACATGACTTTCTTTGTTCCCGCGTGGTTGTCAACGTAAACCCTCGGAGTTTTCCCCCTGTTGTTGGCCAACAGAACCCCGGAATTTTTCGAGCTTTGAACTCCCCAACCCCAAAAAAAAATGTCCAGTCCCGGTGGCTATGGCTCCGCAGCTGATGACCTGGTGCTGCACGTGCTCCACCTCAACGGTGAAGGCTGCGCCCTGCAGGTCTCGCCTGACCTCCTGGGGGTGGACCTTCAGCGCCTGGTGGCCATGCGCCTTCCGAAGAAAGGTGCCAGGCCGGTGCTGCAGCACGGGGCGACACCGCTGCGCTTGGACCAGACGTTGCGACAGCAGGGGATTGAGGTCATCGTGGCCTGGATTGAGAGGAAATCCACTGGAAATTGGGGAAGCGATGGAAGACTAGGGAAGATTCGTGCAGTATTTTTCGGAGGTTCTTTAAGGAATTCTTAGGGCCACCGGCCACAGGTTTTCCCTTTGGTTTTTGTTGGGGTTCCTCAATTTCTGAAGAAAATCTAAGGAGGGGAAGACAATGACGTTGTCCTGCACTTATATTCCAACAGATCTGCGTGCAGCTTGGAGGTATATCAAAGGATTGCCCGTCGCGGAGCACGAATTTGCGTTGGAGGGCGTCTCCCAGATCGCAGGGAAAGACAGCAGACGCACGATTTCCTTGGACGTGCTTGATGATGATGATTGGTACTTGCACGAGCATACCCCAGAAGGATTTGCAGCTCAGTATTTGCAACATCTCCCCCAAAGTCTCGAAACTTTGACTTTGGAGTATTGTGATCGCAGCCCACACCTTTCGCAAGTGACCTTCCCTAGCAACCTGCGCAGCTTGACTTTTGAGTCGGGTTTCAATCAGAGCCTTGAAAAGGTGGCGTTGCCAAGCAAGCTGGAAAGCTTGAACTTTGGTCATGAATTTAACAAAAGTGTTGAAAGAGTAACCTTCCCAATCAGCTTGCTAAATTTGTCGTTTGGTTTTGAGTTTAACAAAAGTCTTGAGCGAGTCATTCTGCCAAGCAATCTGCAAAGCCTGACTCTTGGCATGAAGTTCAACCAGAGCCTCGAAGGAGTAACTTTTCCCTCCAGCTTGAAAGCATTGACATTTGGAGCGAACTTTAACCAGAGCCTTGAACGAGTGGCCTTGCCAAGCACCCTACAAAGCTTGAGATTTGGGTGGGAATTCAATCAGAGTCTCGAACGAGTGAATTTGCCAAGTAGCCTTCAATGCCTACATTTCGGTGTTGAATTCAGCCAGAGTTTGGAACGAGTGATTTTACCAAGCAATCTGATGAGTTTGTCCTTTGGCAGCAGGTTCAGTCAGCGTCTTGAAACCGTGAACTTGCCCGGATCCCTCCAGAGTTTGGCTCTCGGTGGGACGCTTTCAGACGTTGAAGCAGTTGTTTTGCCAAGCAACCTGCAAAGCGTGACATTTGGTTTTCAGTTCAATCGGAGCCTTGAAGGAGTGACCTTTCCAAGCAAGCTACAAAGTTTAACTTTTGGTCATGATTTCAATTTTAGTCTCGAAGGAGCGACCTTCCCAATGAGTCTACAAAGCTTGACTTTTGGTCATGAGTTTAACAAATCTTTTGAAGAAGTCACTTTGCCAAGCAACCTGCAAAGTTTGAAACTGGGTCCGATGTTCAACCAAAGTCTTGAACGAGTAACCTTGCCAAGCAACCTGCAAAGTTTGAAACTGGGTGCGATGTTCAACCAGAGCCTTGAAAGAGTTAATTTGCCAGACAGTTTGCAAAGTTTGAGTGTGGGTGATGCGTTCAACCAGAGCCTTGAAGGAGTGATTTTTCCACCCAGCTTGAAAGATTTGACATTTGGAGCGAACTTTAACCAGAGCCTTGAACGAGTGACCTTGCCAAGCACCCTACAAAGCTTGAGTCTTGGGCAGGAATTCAATCGAAGTCTTGAACGAGTGACTTTGCCCTCCAGCTTGAAAGACTTGAGATTTGGTGACAGCTTTTGCCAGAGCCTTGAACGAGTGACCTTGCCATGCACCCTGCAAAGCTTGGCTCTTGGTGATGGTTGTCACTTTCGTGAAAGCCTTGAACAATTGACTTTGCCAAGCACTCTGAAAAGTCTCAGTTTCAGCTCTCGTTTGATTAGCTTACTGTGATATTCTGCCGAAGCCAAAGCAGCCGGGGAAAAAACAGTTGGATCCTGCCGAGCATGTTATGTATCACCTACTGTACATGGGTTTCTGTCCGAAAGAGATAGACTGCCGAGAAGTCTCATAATGCATGGATCATAGCTGAACACTGAAATATATTAGCATCTTTGGGTACATGGGTTTTAGGTTATATATTCTCACTGAAGTTTAAGTTATTATTTGTAGCAGGGAACAAACAAACCAGTAAGCATCGTTGGTCATTCTTGTTCATATGTTTTTGCCATTGAATTTCCAAATATTGAGGAGAAATCAATATATTAAAGTTAAAAATAAAGAGATCATTAAAAAGAAACAATATAAATCTCACGCATTATGGATCTGTCCATAGCTGTCCCGCAGTAATCCCAGGTTTGTGGTACATTTGCAGGTCTGTAGTGGCGGAGCGTGAGAGCTGTTTTGGGCATCGAAACCACATTGATCATCCAGTTTTTTTTGTGTTTGATGAATAGTTATAGTCTAACTCTAATAGCCGATTTCCCGGCTTATTTGCTTGTGTGTGTGCGGTTTTTGTTCTGATATGGTTTAATCATGGTTACTCTATTTTTCATTTGGACTTGCAATCAGTTTCCCAGATTGGTACTAGCTTAAATCGCCCATCATTTTCTGCGGAAAGCTAGTGTTTTTTTCATAGTTCAGCCTGGTTCAGCCTCGCATGTTGGGAGATAACTTGGGGCTTGTGGGCTCTTCTAGGTTCAGGACCGCAACGCGGTGGCATTTCTGAGCATCCCGTTTCCAATATGAAAAAATCCAAATGAAACTGATACTGTTAGATCTCTTCATGGAAAAACGGTGAGTTACCTGATATAGGGACAAATGGAACTATGATGGTAGATACTGATTGTCCAGGCAGCATCAGTTTTCTGGTCATCCAGAAGCGGGTTGCCCAATGGATCAAGTGGGTAGCCCAAACCATAGGAAACATCCTTTCGTTTTTGCCAACCTTATGAAACAAGCACAAGGCAAGGCCAATACTGGTCAGCATCCCAAATTCAGACGGGGCTGTCAAAACCGGTGGTATCAAGTCTGTAGGGTTACTATGTTTGCTATCCACTTCCTAAATCTCACCAAAATCACAATTTCTTGTAGCTGAATCATCTAAATGGGCAAGTTTCAAAGACGCAAAACGTGTTTTGCATTGGCCACACGCATCGAGGAAATCACAGCCAGTTGATGGAGAAGAAAGGAACTTACTACGCCCTAGTGGCTGCTCAGGAGTGCCGTGGGGGTTGCTGAAGCTCCGCAAAGAAGATGCTTACCCTCTGGTAAACTAACATAGCTATTGATGCTATTGAAAAGTGCCATATATGGCTACCATGGTTTTCATGTTTACTTCAACTCCATCAGATTCATGGAAGCCAACTTCGCCCATCCTCCTCCAAAAATCAATCCATCCAGGAATCCTCCCAGAAGCACGAAGAAGAGGAGGAAGTGACGAGTATGAACACTGCGAACCTTCCCCATGACCACACCGCAGCTGTGCTCACCCGTCGCCAGTCCACTGAGAGTGCTGATGCTAGGATGAGCTGGTCATGGGGAGATGGAGGCTGGCTGGACCATGCCATGCCTGGTTGGAAGTTCGAAAAGTCTTGAAAAGATATGAAAAAAAAACACCCTTTTTCTATAGGTAGATCATATATAAATGGATACAAATGAATACAAATGAGCAATTTTCCACATCTATGTTGGTTTAACCCAGGGTATCAATATTTGATATACGTCATAGGGAAATTACATGTATATAATATACTTATCTTAGGATGGGTCCAACTTGAAGATCGAAACCACTGATCTAGAAACCATGGGGTGGGCGAGTTTGAGCCCAAATCACCTCTGGCTTAGGATCCACCGAAAGTCTCACGGTTACGACGTGACCCATCCTCATGTCTTCCCATGTTGGCATGTGAATTCCAAGCTTTCCCTGGTCAATGATGCCAAGGGGAAAAATAGCAAGTGATTCACTGGAGTTTGGAGTTTAGCCCTTTGTTCCTAGATCAAGTGTTGCATCCCATGTGGATCCACAGATTTTTGCTGAGATGTTCCTTCAGGGCAAATCCCATTTTTCTACTTCTAAATTCCCCCATGTTTACTTTTGCTTTTCCATAAGATGCCAATGTCCTCATGTTTTGCCATATGGGGGTTTCCTAAAATAGGGGGACCCCCAAATCATTTATTTTAATAGGATTTTCCATTATAAACCATCCATTTGGGGGTACCCTTATTTTAGGAAACCCCCATATGTTTCCAGACATTTCTCCAGAATCTTCAGCGCCCCACTCGCTGGAGCGGCTGAGGAGTCGGAGACCCAACGTGTGACCAGGGAGAAGAAGGAGCAGGAGGAACGCGAGAAAAAGATCGACAAGGAGTACAAGGTGGGTTGAGAATCGCATCGGGGTAGATTGATAGATCTATAGACATATAGGTAATGATGATGATAGGTAGGTAGGTCGATAGAAGATTAGATAGATTTAGAATTTAGAATACATTAGATATATCCGACAGAACGCAAGCCTACAATCTCATGGTGGATTTCCCATTGGCTTTGTTGAGATGGTGATTTTGTTGATGGGATTACGTTATGCACCTCTAAAATCCTCTAAACATAACAACTATCAACGGGATATGAGATACTCATTGAAGTAATCTATCCCGTCCCAGCCATATTAGCTACACCCCCAGGATGTGATGTCAGTCCAATCCCATGTCCTTTGCTAATTCCCAAGTTTTACCTGAAATCCCCAACATGTCATGTCTTTGTCGCGATGGTGAATTGAGGAATTTACAGGGTGTTTAATATGATTGCGGAAGGTTATCCAATTTCTGTTGGGGATGATTATACAATTATATATTATAGAAATACATATAGATGCAAGTGTAACGTAACTTGTGAAGTGAACGTTGCTATAGCACAGCATGTTGCCACGTGCAGCTTCTGGCTCAATGCAAGCCTCGAGGCCCCCGGGAAACGGGGAGAGCCAGGAGTGAATCCTGAGAGAAAGCCCCCCTGCCCACCAATGCCAGGACGGTGGGTGGGGGGCAAGGGCAGTCAAGCATCCCCTACAAAGGGGCAAATCATCGAAGGCCACATCAACAACGATGATGGCGAAGCAAAGGGAACCATCTTGCTTCGAGTCAAAAGAATCTACGCCCCTGGTGCGCTGGGGAGGTTCATTTTGGCTGACTACATGGGAGCCAGTGACAAAGGCCACCGTGACTACGTTAACACAAAGATGGGCAAGGTGACCACGGTGGATGGCTCCTACCACCTCTGCAAAGGGGATGCTACCGACTGCTCGGCTGCAGGACAGCATGAAATCACGATCCACATAGGAAAGTGGAGAACCTGGAAGGAGGACGAACTGCTCGAAGGAATGCCTGAGGGCTTTGGTAAAGAAGCCAAATCTCAGGTGCTGCAGTTCTTGAAGAAAGAAGGGTTTGAAGCCCCCTCCGGGGGAGGAGGAGGCCTACCTTGGCCCCGACGGCAGGGGATCCTAAACCTGTCAAAAGGGCCGCGAGAGAAAAAGCCAGCTCCTGAAGCTGAGGAAAAGGAAAAGCGGGATGAGAAGATCCAGAAGATCACCTCGCTTAAGAAACAGCTGAAGGAACTCAAGGAGTCCCTCGCAGAAAAGGAGCCGAAAGAGAAAAAAGAAAAGAAGCGCCCTGCTGCCCATGGCAAGGAGGAGAAAGAGAGGAAAAAGCGCCGGAAGGCATTCGACCGAGGAGGCCTTGGCGATGACAAGGGCTGTGAGTCAGAAGCGGACTGGGGAGATGATGATGGGAGCCCTAGCCCCTCTGACAGTTCAGGAGATGACGGAGGCTCAACCGAGCCGGAGGAGTCATCAGATAGCCCTTCTGAGAAGGAGAAGAAATCAAAGAAGGCCCCTAAGAAGGAGAAGAAAGATAAGAAAGAAAAGAAAGAAAAGGACCGTAAGTCCAAGAAGAAAGCCAAGGAAGGGCAGAAGAAGAAAAAGCAGAAGGGCGCCCGGGCGAAGAAAAGCCTGGAGACTGATAAGGGCCCTTTTGGGGTCGGTGAGAGCCGGAAGCTGCCGAAAGAGGACAGTGGATCCAACAGCGATGAGACCGGATCATCTGACGGTTCCAGCCAGTCTTTTCGCAAAGCCCCCTCGGGCCTGACTCTGCACCTGAGGTTGCAGAGGTACGCTCAGCGGTATCCGGGCCGCTTGGCGACGCGCCTCNGGCGACGCGCCTCCTTCAAAAGATGGAGAGAGCGACGAGGTTCGAGGGGGCGTCCGTTCCAACCGGACAGAGAGGCAGCGAGGTGAAGCCGTGCGCACTAGCGTACTTCCTGGCGATCCTGACCCCGTCCCTGAAAGACAAATGGAATCAAAGGACGCAGCGCGAGCTTCGGGTCCTCATGGAGATACTGGATCAACTCGCCCAAGGGAAAGGCTCCACAGCGGCCGACTTGGTGGCTCAAAGGGTGAAGGCCCTGGAACAGTCCGTCCAGGACGGGAACACGTGGAAGAAAGCAAAATTCCTCGAGCCAGTAGCAGAGGAGAGCGGCCTGGCCGACAAAGGCGAGGAACAGATGATGATGAAAGAGGCCGAGCTCGAGGACAAATTCAGGAGCCGGGCGACGTGGAACCCGAGATGGGAAGAAGGCGGAGCCGCTCCAAAAGGGAAAGGCGGTCGAGAGGGCGGCCGGGGCAAGGGAAAACAAAAAGGAAAGACCAAGACCCCGGCCCAAGAGGCCGCCGAGAAGAAGTAGAAACGAGGGAAAGGAGACCTCGCAGCCCCGCAAGGGAGCGGCCAGCGGAGCCTGATGCAACTCCTCAAAGGAGGACGGAAGAAAACCCTGAAGACATGCCCTCGCAAAAAGAGTCAAGCGAGGAGAAGACTGATGAAAACCTCACCGTGCAACAGGTATGGGAAGAGGCCCTGAAGTCAGGGGTCACCCTTCGAAAGGTGGGGACCGTTATGTTGAAGGCCTTGGAGGGACAGCGGACAGCTCTTGGGAGGTTCAGGCAGAAGTTTGAACAACACGCTGTGGCTCAAGGGGAACCCGCCGTTCCATCTGAAGTTCTCCCTAGAGGCAGTGAGGCGCCTGCCTGGCGTTAATGATGACATCCGCGACTGGCTTACCCTCATGTGCTGGGTATTGAACTACCAGTACTGTGGGAGTTTCAAAACTACCAAGGCCTATCGCCACTCGGCGGTCCTGAGTGCGAAGCAGAAGGAAATGATCATGTCCCACCTGGGGCCAGCTCTAGTGCGCTTGGTGGCAGGCGACCCCAAGGTGCCCGACTCCAAAGTTCTGGAAAAGGAACTGTCAAAGAAAGGGCAAGACTATGATGGGACCACGTTTGTGGTTATGGAAGAGCTGAGGGCAGACGACGTTATTGAATGCTGGCCCACTGCTGACCAAGCAGCAGTTGCCCCTCTGGAGAATTTCCTAGAGGGTGAAACTCGAAGGCTCATCATGTCGCCCATGGAAAGCATCCTCCCTGATGAAGAATGGCCTGCAAGGTTACCGCAGAGCTATGTCCGAGCAACAGATGAAACTTGGGAAAAGTTGGTGACTGAGGGATACAAGAGAGGGCTGTTTCAGCATTGCCCCAGTCACGAAATCCTGCAGGACAGCAACGGCAGAAAAGTGCTGAATGGAACGGGAGCAGTTCCAAAAAGCAAAGGGAGTCGAATGCTCCAACGCTTCATCTCCATCTTCGTGCCGTTGAACTCTGTTAGCCGTAAAATAGAAGGAGACGAGGCCACTTTGCCCTACGTGGGCCAAATCCATCTTCTCCACATTCCTGATGAGTGTGAGATTGTGGTGGACAGCGAGGACATGACATCGGCATTTAACCTGTTTCGCATGCCCATTGGTTGGAGGGGACTGTTTGTGTATGAGAAACCAGTCCCTGCTCGATGTCTAGGCCTCGATGGTGAAGCCCCCACCTATGTGGCTCTTCGCACAGTGCCAATGGGGTGGCTGTCAGCCGTTGGTGCTGTACAAGCGGCAATAAGGCACCTTGCCTTCAATGTGGCCCGCCTGCCCCGAGAGGCAGAGATCCAAAAGTGGAAGGCCATTCCGGATGATCAGCGGCTCTTGCTGTATCTCGATTCAGTTGATCAACTGAGGCTGGTCACCAAGACCATGGCAAAGGTGGTGGAAGGAGAATCTTCACCGGAGCACATCCGCTTCAAGGAGGCATGCGTGGCCAATGGGCTACCGACCAACGCGGCCAAGACTTTGTCAAGCTCCCTGATGGGATCCCTACAAGGCGGGGAGCTCCGGTCGGAGGAAGGAGTCTTCACCCTACAGCTTGACAAGATGCAGCTGTACGTTGCCATGATGGTGTATCTGCTGAGCAAAGCAGAATGGGATCATCAGGCTGCTTCTGGAGTTGTCGGCCGACTAGTGTTTGCAGCAGCTTTCAGGCGGCCCCTGCTGTCTATCATCGAGGAGACCTTCTACCAGTACAATGGGAGCAGGCAAGACAGCGCCCACCCCAAAGGTGGTGACTGAACTGATCAGCATGGTCGCAATGCTCCCTCTTGCCTTCACCAATGTCAGGGCGCCAATTTTCAAAAAGCTGAGCGCCACAGACGCTTCGCCAACAGGGGCAGGATCATGCCTGGCCGAGAAGCTCAAGCGCCGACCAGGCCAACCAGATCCGCAGTACATCATCTGTGCAAATTGCCGGCAGGAGATGGCCGAGCTGATTGGAAGCGGCGAGGAATTTGAATGCCCCTTTGGGTGTGGAGCCCGCTTCTGTAGCATCCAGTGCTTCCACGGGCATCGTGACTTCTGCGACAACCAAAACAAGCAGTTGCCGCTCTTTAGCGAGAGGTGGTCCGGTGGAAACGCTCCCCTCAGTCAAGCTGTTCTCAAGGCTGGCATCAATATTTGCTTGCCCTACGACATCAAAATGGGGCCCGAAATGGACTTTTTTACTGAGGAGGGGAAGGACACCTGGAATGCACTTGATGCATCTGATATAGACGCCGAGCACCATGCCCCCGACTGTAAGTCAATGAGCAGAGCTCGTGGGAAACCATTTTACATTGATGGAGTCCGCCATGAGGGCCCTCCTGCTCTTCGTGATGAGTACAATGTGATGGGGTACCGCAATTTACGGGGCTACAATGCGGTGCTGGTGAGGCATGGCAACAAAATGGCCCTGAAGAGCGTGGCCCGCTGCAAAGATTTGGATGATGATGGCAAGGTCTTCAGCCTTGAACATCCTTACCGCAGCTGGTTTTGGTATATGAAGGCCACAGTCGAACTTGCCAGCCGACCGCATGTGCGCATGGCTGTGTTTAGCAACTGCTGCTTTGGAGGCAGCCGTGAAAAATGGACTGCAGTCCTTACCAACTCGGCGGCCATCTACCATGCCCTCCACAAACCGGAGTGCCCCCATGACATGCAAGATGACTACCAGCCCTACTATGATGAGTGGGGCCGGGTCCAGTTCCCAACGGAACAAGAAGCCGAGTATCCTACCGGGCTGGCCGAGGCCTACGCCCAAGCCCTGTATGACCACTTTCAAGACCAAGGGCTGTTCCCCAACGAGGAGGAGTTTCGGGTGCAGCAGTTGATGCTGGAGCTCAGCAAGTACTCCCGCTTCCAGGACCCAGAGCTCAAACTCAAGGTGGCCCAGCGCATTTACCACCTTGAACAGCCCCTCACCACAGGGAGGGAGAGTGAGGCCCTGTACAATCTGTTGAAGTACGGGCATTATCGGGGCACGGATATCCGGCTCGCTGTGGAACACAACAGTGCCAGGGAGCCGGTGCCCTACCCAGCCTACAGGTGGCTGTGGCGTGAAACATTGGCCTTCAAGTGGCGTCAAGACGCCCATATCAACGAACTTGAAGGGTTGGCCCTTGTTGCCCATTTGCGGCGCCTTCTCAAAGCTCTCAGGTCCTCTTTTATGCCATAGGAAAAGGGAGAAGTCCTTCAAAGAGACTCAACCGGTTGCTCAAAAAGTTGATGGCGCTGCAGCTCTTCTGCGACGTTTATGTTTTTCCGGTGTGGACTTTGTCGGCTTGGAATTTCGCCGACAACCCCAGTCGCCGAGCATGACATCGCTCCGGTTTGTGGGCCTCAAACCCCAATCGCTGAAGAGCTACAAAGCCGCCTTGAAAAACTTTTTTGACTGGTTAGATGACGAGGACCTCCCTTTGCCATCCACTTCTAGACAGTTGGATGAGTCTTTAGCTGCCTTCTTGGAGCACCTATGGCTAGATGACATCAGTATCACTTACGCCGGGCACACCTTGAGTGCCCTACGGCGCTTTTATCCCCAGCTCCGGTACAAAATGCCCGTGGCCCGCCAATTCTTCTCCAATTGGAAGAGCGTGCACACTCCCAAGCAAGCTGTTCCAATGCCCGCTTCAGTAGCTCTAGCTCTGGCGGGGGTCGCCTTCAGTGTTCACGAAATATCACTGGGCTTCCTCATTTTGCTGGGCTTTTTGGCGTTTCTTCGTACCGGGGAGATTACCAGCCTGACCGCCAACCGGGTGCAGGCCCATCCCGAGACGGGACAAATCATTTTGGCTCTACCGGCCACGAAAACTTCGAAACAAAAATTAGAAAGTGTGCAGGTGGAAGATATAAACTTGGCCATTTTGGCCCAGCATGTTTTGGCCCACCATCCCGGTGGCGTAATTGGCACTCTCACCCCGAATTTGTTTCGTGCCAAGATGAAATTGATGCTCGCCGTGCTGGAGCTAACCCCTCACAACTTCACGGGTTATAGCTTAAGGCGCGGAGGCGCCTCGCATGCCTTCACCCAAGGGCAACATTTCGACTCTCTTCTGGTCAAGGGTCGATGGCAGAGCATCAAAACCGCCCGCCAATACTTGGATTCCGGGCGAGCCTCTTTGGTCCACCTTCAGTTTTCGGAGGCCAGTACAGGTCTGATTGTTTTCTTTCAGCAGAAGGCCTCTGATTTTTGCGACCAGCTACGCAAGAGGCGCACTTAGCAGGCTGAAAATGGGATTTTGTGCCAGTCCCTCTTTTTTCAGCTTTGCCCCAAAGCAGACTAAGTGCTGTTATTGGGAGGGTGCCAGGTCTGATGTGACCTGTGACAGGCCCTAGTGGCCTAGGCCTTGTTGGCCTTTATGCCCTGTTGGGGTCGCGCCGGACCCAATGGGTCTGTGTCACCCATCCTGCTGTGCAGGCTTTTTTTGGTGGGCTGTGAGCATGACACGCTCCAGCTGCCTGGCACTTGACAAGCCTCGCCACAGCGTGAAAAACAGTGTGGCTGAGTGGGGGAATGCTGGTGTCTATAGATGCAAGTGTAACGTAACTTGTGAAGTGAACGTTGCTATAGCACAGCATGTTGCCACGTGCAGCTTCTGGCTCCCCGCCTCTCCCTCCACGCCAGCTGCTTTGCTGAGTTTTTCTTTCTGGGAGGGTGCCAGGTCTGATGTGACCTGTGACAGGCCCTAGTGGCCTAGGCCTTGTTGGCCTTTATGCCCTGTTGGGGGCGCGCCGGACCCAATGGGTCTGTGTCACCCATCCTGCTGTGCAGGCTTTTTTTGGTGGGCTGTGAGCATGACACGCTCCATGAAAAACAGTGTGGCTGAGTGGGGGAATGCTGGTGTCTATATAAATATATCGTGTTCAATGTTTACAGATAAAATCCCCCGTTCATATTCGCTACACCCGCCATGTTTAATGGTCCCATTCATACATGATTTCACCCCCTGCATCCACCATGGTGACTCTGGGCGGTTTTTAATGTAGATGGGCGAAGGGATTGTGATGGTATAACACCAACAATTTGAGTGTATAAGGGTGTATACATACCAATGCATAAGTTGTCTTTTTGATAGAGGACTCGATGGGTAGTTGTATTCTCCAATAAAGGATATGAATGTTTTATCAAACGTTCTGGGATGTTCTGGGAATGTGTTGCTAAACAACAGTTCTGGGAATGCTTTAATGATGTTTTTTTTTTTGGAGGGTGCCAATGTTTTTGGGGGCACGTTGAAATTACCAACAAGATACAAACTAGGGAATTGAATAGTTGTCTCAGAGGCGCGTATCTTTCATGTGATTTTCTTTGATTTGTTTCCTTTGAACGCGCATGTCTCACAGAAAAAAAACATGCGAATTGTTTATCAACAAACATACAGATGCTTTCACCAGTCACAATTTTGCATTTTGAAGTATGAATTTGACTTGATTTGATCAGCAAAAGCTGGGAGTCACCACGGAAACATAGGTGGGATCCTAAAAAAGAGGTACCCCAAATCATCCAAGTCATGGTTGAACTTAGTATTGAAACCACCATGGTGACTTGGGGATCCCCCTTACGACTTAGGAAACCCCTAAGCGGTTTCGGAGGATTTTGGGGCATCTCGTGAGGTTCCTATGGGTCGACTTTTGAGCTTCAACAAGCCTGAGTGGCCCTTCTTCATCCCCGCCATTCTGGGTGCGCTGATTGACGGCTCCGCCATGCCAGCAGGGTAGCCCAGCGCCCAGGGAAAGGAGTTCGCGGCGTTCTGAAGGCATCCTCAAATAGAATTTCGGAACGAATTGAAGGTGGTTTAATGTGGTTTATGGTGGTCTTGTAAAGCCAAGTTTGGGGTCAACTCTTCGACCCCCACCAAGAGTTTCAATAGAATATCTTGACGGTTTGATGCCTGTGAAACCTGACGTAGAAGCTGGAAAATGAGCGGTTTGGAAATGGAAAATGCATTTCCTCTTCGATCAGTCAGTGTCCTAGAGATGTTGCGCAAAGATATGAAATCATGTCCTGTGTCCAGTTTGTACCTCCAATTTTCGTACTTTTGGGGCCAGGATAATTGTTTTTCTTAGTTTCTAATTCTATACAGCCGTGTTATTATAGATTATACTTGCCTAAAAACACATGCATTTTCTTGTAGTTTTATATCCCATGTTTAACGAACTATCGATGATAGGCCCAATATGGCCCATTCATCAGTTTATAATTTATACAGTAACCATTGTTTTATAACCATGTTTATGGCCATTGTTCTCAAAGTCACCAGGTGGTATAAACCATCCCCACATGTCAGGTATATCATTGGGTTTACCACATCACAACCCTGCTCTGGTTCCAGGTTTGCACTGTGGCTTTGGTGGGTTCAATGGATGCCTTCTTCCTTCCCAACAAGGCCGCATGGCAGGGCTGCGTGGTTTCCCTAGGCTATGGTTTCCATATAGCTATGTGAAAACAAGGGAGGATACGAAATCATGAGTTGACTTGGCTTGGTCCAAGCCTGTTTTCAGGCAGACCATGACAGGCCCAGTTCCGCCTAGCGAGAAAACTCGAGGAGAAACGTGTCTTTTTTTGTTTCTTGGAGGGTCCTATAGTTCCATCCCCCATGACTCTTGGGATTCGTTTTTTTGGCGCTGGTCTTTACCAAAGGACTCGTAATTGTTGAGGAGACTGATAGACTGGAAGCCCCCTGAAACCCATGGAGGGAAACATCCGTTGAACAAGCAACAGAGAAAGCGACATCAACTGTCGACCGAGCCATTCCCGCTGTTCTGTCCAACAACACGTCATTGATTCTAACAGTATTGCTCTACTATGGTGCTGCAATATATTTACCTACATGTTGACCCCCACATATGATAGATGATGATAGATGTCACAATGTATAATTCTATATAATTCTAAATGTACCATGCATGGATAGTCGAAGTTTCAGCAAGGAAATCAGATCTTGGGATCGGACGATGGAAACGATGAAAAACGACTGGGGATCTAATCAACCCCGAGATGGACAAACAAATTCCACTGAAGTGACAAAGTGCTTTTCGATCTTGGGAATTACCCTCTGGTAAACTAACATAGCTATGGAAAATCACCATTCTTAATGGGAAAATTAATGGGTAAATCAACTATAAATGGCCTTTTCAATAGCTATGTTGCACTATATTAGTTTACCAGAGGGTACTTCATTCTTCAATTTCCGCCTTTTCGCGAAGTTCTAGGAAAACTCCACCAGTGGCTGCAAGAATCATCTCAGTTCACTTGATGACATGTCATGGTGTGTTTCATTCCGAGAATTGAATTTTCGATAGAATCCCCATACTACAAACTATACTAATTAAATCTAATTAACAACCTCTATACCTCAGAACTAAATACACCACTGAAATCTCGTCGCTGCGGTGGTGCCCCCTTTGACAGGAAGACATGAAGAGGGAATTGGAATTGATGTGTGCCACTGGACCAAAACGCGCCTGGTGGGGGGCAGCATTTCCACCTGGCTAGATCCGATGATCCCCGCTGTTGCTGCAGAAAGGGCCATGTTCATGTCAATTGTTTGGGAGGATTGGTTGGTGTCTTTTGTTGATCAACTTCGAAATCTTCAAACGTGTCCACCTCATTGCGAGCAACTGGGAGGGACCACTTTTGTCTTCAATGTTCAGGTATGTTCAGGTGATATGTGCTGGTTGAATCATCAACTATTTTATATGTATTGTGCTCCAAAACTAGTGCTCCAAAACAAATCATCGTTCCGTACTTGTTTTTGCGAAAAAAATGTTTGAACAATTTATATAGCTCAAACGACTCAGAAGTTGGTTTGAGATATGTCAAAGCCAAACATAATCAGATAACCAGGTTAAAAAGGTATTTGTCCTCCTTTTGTTTCTCCATCTTTTCCAAGCTCTGCCGTGCCACCGCTGCGTGGCTGAGATCATTTTTGTGATCATTGGCGTCAGCGTGCTGATCGGAAGCACCATTTCGTTGCTGGGCAGCATTGATGGCGGAGCCAGGAAAGATGTCCAAGAAAAGACGTGTTTTCCACGGTTTAATGGAAAGTAGATGATGTTTGATGTTTTTTGTTTTTTCCTATTAAAACTCATTTAGATCCCAAAAAAGAGAGGATGTTGAATGGAGAAACTACTGGCGTGGATCCTAAGGCTGTACTTTCCATCATGATCTAGGAGGCTTTAGGGGATTTCAGGATGAGGATTATGAAATTATGATGATGTTTGATGATCTTGATGTGATGTTATTTGTCGTAAAGCTTGGGATTTCCACCAGGTTCGACCTAGGTGAATTTCATTGGCGGCTTGAAGAGAGAATCGACAGGAGACCAGATCTTTTTCCCTTATCAAAATCGAATGGAATTGGAACGAAAACATATGTTTTCCCCCCCAGTTGAGTTCTCATTGCATTGGAGTGGCAAACATTTCCTTAAACCAAGCCAATGAGAATTGCGAAGAACTTGATGGACGACCCAGCCCCATAGGTAGCCCAAAGTCGGCCAACGTGTCTGATTTTGGAATGATTGTACTTTAAGCAATGTTCAAGACCACTGATTGCATTCCAGAATTTTATAGTATCCAATAGTATGCAATATATTGGGAATGATCACAATGAACTGGGAAATATGTTCTCAACAAACCAGTATTTAGCGGCATATAGCAGCACGACATTGCAGGTTCCTTTCTCGTCAGAAAAAAACGGAGAGCTATAGAGCCCAGCAAGCTTTAAAATTTCTTAACATGACTCATGTTGACTCATGTTATTTATACTTTTAGATATTTTAAGCAATGATATGCAATGATCAATGCTTCATAATGTTTCTATGTTTCCCCCAAGGTTTCCTGCCGTTTCACCACCGTGGATCGGTGGCTCTGTCGAGGCATGGCTGCTTCAGCATCCTGGGGGAAGCCATGACCCAGCGCTTGCGCGTGACCATTCTGACCTCCATGTTCCGCCAGGTCGGTGAAACGAAACGGAAACAACATGGGGATTCCCTTAGTAGGAGGTGTATTTGGGGAGGTGAAATGATGAGAACTATCAAAATCCAGAATCCAGAATCCATTGTGGGAATATTTACTTGGGATATTACATTGCCAAATAATCCCAATTTGATTGAGTAGTACAAATACCCAATTTGTTGATGATTATGATCATCCCGAATCATCCCCAATATCTTGGGTAGGAAAAACCCCTATAATCATCAACCAATAGGGATTTATATTACCCAATAAATGTGAGAGTCATTATGGGGTTAATATCCCTAACAACCATGATGGCTCCTTATTACCTATAGAATTCTACAGATGGATTAGATAAGCATGAGATGATAATATCCCTGATAAAGAATCATAGGAATAGGGGTAATGATAAGGATGGGAAGTGAAATGATGCAAATTGATGGAACTTGTTATTCTATGTTGGTATCTAAGGACTATCATGGGGAGCCCATCATTATTATTATTATGGATTATTATGGATATATACGGATATAATATGATATAATCAATAGGGATATAATAGTCCATTGTGGATATAACATGATGGGGATATGATATGGGGAAGTGAATTGATGGTGAATTACAGTATAAATCCAATCTCCGAAATATAAAACACCCACCAAAAAGCAATGATTTAGAGGATAAAAAACACAATTTGGGACCACAACATAGGGGTGCTTAATATGAACGCGGGATGGGATTATACCCCTATAAAATCACCTACTCTAGTTGCTTGTACCAGCCATTTCAATCCCCCCCATGTTTTTAAGCCCCATAGATTTCAATATAACTGGGAGGGGTACCACCTCGTAGTGATGGGACCATGCGGGGAAGTTCATCATGGGATTTATACGTTTTAAGCATCAAAGTTTGGCTTGGGGGAATTAGCCAAAGATGAGAACACAACCATTTAAGATGTTGCACTTAACCATCAAAGAATGGGAATTCATACGGGAATTATCAACGTGTGGACTTGAATTTGAGCATTCAAACATTGGGCGTTAAGCATCATACATAAAGTGGATTTACAGCACTTAACTTGGGTTCTATGTTAATTTGTTTGGGAGATAAAACTCCCATACGCCATCACTCGTGAGTTTATGACTTTTATGACTAACAAGAAAATGGTTTTGACCAAGGATGATCCAACTTCTAGTGATTAGAGGATTGGACCAACCAATTTCATGTTGTTCATGTTGATTTTCTGAATGATGTGGATCTGGAGCACAATCATTGACCCGTAGAAACCCATGGTTTCACACAACGACCTGGATAAGTTGCAAGAACCTGAGACGTCACAAGGTCGCTGGATAACTTATGTTTGGTAAGGAGAGTCATCCCATTATGGCTCAATTTATCCAGATACATCCCCAGTATGGTCCAATTACATCCCCACATAGGTGGGAAAGTTATCCATACATATTCTATCCCCGTCCAGATGATTTTGCAAATGATGATCTAATCTATCCAGAGATCAGTTGGTTTATTGGTAACCCCCATGCATTACTTCGATACGTATATAAAGTCTTGCAGTTATTTATATAAACCAACTTAACTGTGTATAATATTATAATATATATATATATATATATTGTGAACAGAAATACCCCTGTTCCGGGTCAATAGTGTCGAACTCAATGGTAAGATACCAAGCTCAGCGTTCTGCAAGTATCAAAGACAACGGTCAATGGCTTGGCTGCTTAGTCCCTTAATTATGCAGTACATCCCATAGTATATGTGACATCTTCACATGGGTTCCTGCATACATCCCGTTGACACCCCCCATGTGTCGGGCGCTTCAGCCGCGACACACGAGAGAAGGGATGTTTGAAATCGGAGAATTGAATTGAAAGTTCGCCTGTACACACACGATGCAAAAGACGGAACATTTCACTGACGAGGAGCGTAGCTCCCTAGCCAGATCCATGTTGGGATGGCCCGCGAAGCAGGTTACCATCCAGGGCAGATACCCCACCCTTTTCGTGCATATATGTACAGAGGCTAACTACCAAAATTTAAATTAGATATTGGTTCAATGCATTGAAATCCGCAAAAAAAAATAGACAAGCGACGTGCTGTCTTGGCAGTTTGAAATTTGAGGTGTGAGACGAGCTAATTTCAGGACTCTACAGTGAAATTTTGCCTCGCTCAGATTCCTCTCAATAGACGATGTCGGCGTCTCCTCTCGCCACCCATCATCATCGTTTTCGGTGTTACCATTTTGGAGGTTCGAAATTTAATGTCGGGCCCTCTTTGACCAACCATCCATGGTTCGCCTCTCGATCGAGAACCCTTTGTCTTTGCCTTTGCCCTTGTCGTCCTTCCCCTTTTCTTTTCCTTTATCCTTCCCTTTGTCCTTCCCTTTGTCTTTGCCCTTCTCCTTACCCTTTACGGGCCCTTTGCTTGAAGAGCTTGCTGCCTGTGATCCTGGTTGTGAAGCTCGAGCCCCTTGCACAAAACTTGTTGAGGTCTCGTCCACGATCGCAGCAACATCTTGGACCTTTTCAGGTGCTGACGGCATGAGGGTGTTGAGTCTTTGCGTTTTTCCTCTTGCACTGTCAGCCAATGCTTTGGCCCAAGCATAATCGACTTGAAGCTGAAGGACTCGGGGAAGTCGCACGCCACACTGTGCAGCAATGATCGCCACATCCAGATTCCTGTAGCGCTTTCGGACCATGTAATACACTCCGACGGCGGGCAGGCATAGGCATGAGGTCCCATAATCACGCACATCATCTTGATTTCGGAAGTAGGTATATGTGGTGATTTCTGGATATGCACCCTTGATAGCCCTGGCTATGAAATTGGAGATGATCCTCCTCATTCTTGCTCGTCGGGATGCGTCTGCTTTGTCCTCAACTGTGGGCATGTAGAACTTGATGTCATTGGGGCTCAGTCCGGTTTCCACAAGGAAAGCCATGATCTTTTCAACCTTGATAGCTGTCTCAATCATTGTCATCATGGCATCAAAGGGACGATCTTCCCACATCATCTCGTTCTCAAGGACGGGGTTGGGCTTGGCCCTCTTGTCGAACCATGGTCGCAGCGTAGAAGTGGTCGGTGGACGTAAGCTCCCATCATCGTGGAATCCGTTCATGGGTCCCAATTTGTCAAGATCCAATCGATCATTTTGGTTTATGGTCCATTCGTACCGGGTGTCCGCATCTGTCTCAGTTCGGTACTTGTAGTACGCATCATAATAGCCGACGATGAAGACCATCAGAGTATTGTCGAGGATTTGCGGGGATACCTCGTCCGGATCGATGTTGCCGACGCCCTCATATGCTTCTGGCATCTTCTTGATGCCAATCTCAAGGGGTTGTGCCCATTTTGGGTACCGGCTGTTACGTTCTTGCTGTGCTCGAACACGTTCTTCTGCCAGTTCCCTCAGGCGGTCGTCGTCATCACCAACGACCCTGTCATCATCAGCATTTTCATCCATCGGACGCATCTTGGATTCTTCCGTTTCTTCCTCAACTTCCATATCCTCTTCCTCATCTTCATCATAGTCAACTTCCTCCTCATTGAAGGAAAAGCTTCCAAGATCTCGATGAACCTCATCAAATTAGTCATCCACGTTGACTTCGTCGGTCTCCATCTTGACCTCTTCAGATGGTTCCTCGTCCTTCATTTCCTCGTCATCGGCTTTCTCACCTTCATAAGGTGTGTTCTCAGCCTCTTCGACCTCTTCCTTCGTCATCTTGAAGGGCTTCCTTCCATGAGACACCATCATCCCTTTGCAGTGAAGACACATGCTCAACTTCACAGGTGTAGACAGGAGACATGCAGGACACACCGTACATCCTGCCCTATCGGCTTCCTTGTGGTCAATCACATATGTCAACAGCTTCTGCATGTTGGTCTTCTCCTCAACTGTGCCAGACCTGATCACCTTGGTCTCCAACCCCACGACTATGNTCCTTGTGGTCAATCACATATGTCAACAGCTTCTGCATGTTGGTCTTCTCCTCAACTGTGCCAGACCTGATCACCTTGGTCTCCAACCCCACGACTATGTCCAGGATCTCGGCCGCCTCAGCATCATCCTCACCAACAGCTGTGGCACATAGACGAGCTTCCCAAATAATCGTGTCACGGGTCGCGTAGCGACTTGGTGACCGAACTGACTTGATCAATTGACTTGGCCCAGATGGCACCAGCAACCTGTGCCAGTTCTTCTGGCCGTCTTCGACCCATGCACCTCTGATCTTGTCAAAAGGGATGTTCATGGTCGTCACGGGCTGACCAGATGCAGTCACTCTGCCCTCGAACTCCTGCATTAGAACTTCAGTAGGGATGTAAAAGACTGCTCTCTCATTTCGATGTCGTGCAGTGCCCTTAACGATTTTCCATGAACGACTGTCCCACGGAGGAAAAACATTAAAAAATGTGCAGATCCTTCCTTGCTCTGCTCCAGCTCCCGGCTTGATGCCAC
>BGPT01002596.1:103051-108051 GCA_003297045.1 Symbiodinium sp. clade C Y103
CCACCCCGTAGGATCATGATGATGGCCGTAGTGAGGGATCATGAACCCACTACGAGAGAAGAAGGCAGGGAAAATGAACCGCCTGAAAAGAGCCATGGAGTGGCCAACATGACCCTTTCATGTGAGGTGACCAATGTGGAGGGGAAAGGAAACCATGAGGTTTCGAACATTGAGCGTAGTCGTAGTGCTGATTACTATTCTCAAAGGGAAATTGTTTCTTCTTCACAAAGGTCATCTCAATCCCCAAACCACTGCCCAACGGGCTGCCAAATCGGGCGCGGGGCGCAAGCGGGTCGCGCAACATGCCATGGACTTCATCAACAACAAGGACCGAGGTGCCTGAACTCAGGGGAACTTAGGTTGGGTCCGTTGCCTTCTGATGCGCATGGTCCTTTGAGCAGTTCCTTTCAGCAAGTTGGNCCTGAACTCAGGGGAACTTAGGTTGGGTCCGTTGCCTTCTGATGCGCATGGTCCTTTGAGCAGTTCCTTTCAGCAAGTTGGGCTCGAAGCCGGAGCGCAAGGTGCAGCCATGGAGAACGCACCTACGTCACGGCAGAGCCCTATGGTGAGGTCACGGCAGAGCTCTATGGTGAGCGGAACGGAGGAGGAGGCTGATCCGGGGGTACCTTTCCCTCATGGTGCTGGNTCACGGCAGAGCCCTATGGTGAGGTCACGGCAGAGCTCTATGGTGAGCGGAACGGAGGAGGAGGCTGATCCGGGGGTACCTTTCCCTCATGGTGCTGGCATTCAAGCCAAACCACCTCCAGCAATGTGGATGGAGGCAAGGATCGGCCAGGGTACAATGAGGGGCCAACAGGGCCATGATGAAGGCCATGCAAAGCCCAAAGGCCACACTGGCCATGGAGATGAAGGCCCTACAGGCCACGTCAAAGGCAAGGGCATGGGTAAGATTGCCCATAGGGGTCAAGCCGCAATGGCTAGCCCAACGGCCGCCTCGCTGTGGGAGGTCAAGCCGAAGGCAGCTGGTCCAGTGACCCGAAGGGGCCAGGCTGCAATGGGAACTACATCAATGACGAGCACATCCTCCCTGACATCTTCGAGGGCAACACTGATGTATGGGTTTGAGCAACAGCCCATCAGGAACTATGCAGGAGCCATCATGGAGCCTGCACGGCAAGACCTGCCACCACGACCGCAACCACAAGCGGTGNCAGCCCATCAGGAACTATGCAGGAGCCATCATGGAGCCTGCACGGCAAGACCTGCCACCACGACCGCAACCACAAGCGGTGGAGGAGGACTCAGATGGGAGCTACGAGCTTCTGGATATGGAGGTGGAGCCTACAGGGGCAAGGCGCCGTGTTCAAGAAGGGCGTCACCAGGCGATGGCGATGGCACCGCCTGGGGGGAGTGGTGGAGGTGAAGATGGTGGAGATGGGGGTCGTGACAGAAGGCCCAACCATCTAGACGATGCTCCCGATGAGAACATCGAAGAGGAGGAGGATGATGAAGAGGGTCGGTACACCTGTACGACGCTGCCACCGAAAAGGCCAAGAAAGGAGCCGTGGTTTCCCGGCCACCCAATGTGGACCGCAAGACAAGGCCAGGGAACTAAGGTGGACGAGGAGACCGGAATAGACCTCAAGACGGTTCGGTATTCGACCAGAAGCCCGAATTTGTCGTGGCAACGGATCATGAGTGGTGGACATCGTCCTCGGGAGCTCTATCCGAACAGCCAAGGAGGAGTCAGCACCGGGCACAGTCAGGTCACGCTGATGGGACGCGGAGGCGGTAGCGTCGGTGACCAGGCTAGAGCCATTGGCTATGCCCAGGCAATGGCGAAGGCAAGCCAGGCTGTGAATGATGCTGATGCAGCCAATGCCAGTGCTGCGGTGCCGCAGAGCCAAGTGAACGAGATGGTGGGCTTGGCGACGACCCTGGTGGAGCACTTGGTGGGAGCTGGGACTGCGGCAGCGAGCTCAAGCAGCGAGCAAGCAGGTGCTGGAAGTGGGGGCTCCAGGATGTCCGTGGAGATGCTCCGAGCAAAAGGGGGCAAGAAAGGTGGCCTGACGCCAGAGGAGGTGGAGGCGCACTATGCCGCGAAGGGCAAGCGCAAGGGCAAGTCAAAGCCCATGGAGGATCCGGCCACGGAGGAGGATGCCACTGATGAGGCGGAGGAGAGTGAAGAAAGCCTTCAAGGGCTGGATCCAATAGTGGAAGGCCGAGATGATGATGCGGAAGATGGTGGAGGAGCAGAGGATGGTGGTGAAACTTTGAGCCATCCAGGCACTGGNAGATGATGATGCGGAAGATGGTGGAGGAGCAGAGGATGGTGGTGAAACTTTGAGCCATCCAGGCACTGGAACGGGTGGTGGAACAACGGCCACAGGAACCACGACCACTGCGACAACGGGGACGACCACTACAGGTCCTACGACCCTCACAGAGGTTCCGCAGAGCAGCATGACAGAGCTGCAGGAGGAGGAAGAAAGTGAGGAGGCGNGACGACCACTACAGGTCCTACGACCCTCACAGAGGTTCCGCAGAGCAGCATGACAGAGCTGCAGGAGGAGGAAGAAAGTGAGGAGGCGAGCTCATCAACGGAGCCGAGAAGGATCTTGCGGAGCCCCTACAGTCAAGCCTATGGGCAGGCAGTGTGGTCGGGGCAGATCGGATGGGGTGATTGCCACGACACCTCCATCCGCGACCAGAGGAGTACGGCAATGCAACATGGCCGGAGACTCCAGAAGATGATGTGGCAGATGAGGCCGCGGGGAGCAGTTCAGATGCAGCTCCTGGAACTGTGGAGGTGGAACACGCAGCACGCGTGAGGGCCAACTTGGAGCTCAACAATGCTCCAACTGGCACGACGATGCCACTGCCCACGGTGGATGAGGAGGTCCCTGCAGATGACGACACTACTGTGGGTGACCAGGTGATTGCCGGCAATGACACCCCTGAAGGCAACGAGGCTCCTGCAGATGACAACGTCACTGTGGATGAGGGGGTCCCTGCCGGCGACGACGCCACTGAGGGTGACAACGCCCTTGAGGAGGCGGAGGTCCCAGTGAATGACGAGGTGAACAATCAGGGGGCTGAGACGTTGGAGGAGGAAGAACAGCCACGACCACCGAGAGTTCACCGTGAAGAGGGTGAGCATGGAATGGGACCACCACCAACTAGGTGGGATCAACGCCCTCAGATGATGCCGCAGATGGGGTGCAAAGGGGCCCAGTCAGGGTTCCAACAATACGGAGGAGGAAAGGGAGCAGGAATAGTCCAGCAGCCCTACATGCAGCAAGGACAACATGGGCTCCGAGGACAAGATATGAGGATCCTCATGGCCCAGCAGCAACAATGGGAGGCCATTTGCAAACTCAATGCTGCGATGGGGATGTTGCCGCCACGTCCAGTGCCGGTGCATTTGTTGCGCCCGCCACGGCCTGGAGTGGGCATCCCTGGAGTGGATTACTCCTTGGAACTTCGACCTCTTCAACAAGAAGGACTTCATGGTGGAGGTACAAGTTCAATGGGGGCCCATCAGGGGACAACTTCCAAAGCGGCAGGGGCAAGTGGGTCTACATCAATGCCTATGCCAAGGGCAACTGGGGTTGGATCCGCCGCGAGTGTGGGAAATCCTCCAGTTCAGGAGGCAAGGCCAATGGCATCACCGCCACGGCAACAGATGATGGGGGTGCCAATGACGATGACAACGGCAACAACGCAGGCACCGGAGGCCAGGTCTTGTGGGACTACACTGGCCCATATGATCCGCATGACCACGGAGTTGCGGACTGGTGGGATGACACCGCGCCCGGTCAGCCAAATAGACCATGGGTTGCGGACTGTGGCCCGACCAAAGGGGCCGGTGGTGGCACACTCAGATGATCCTGAGACTGTGCCGGATGATGGAGATGGAGAAGGGGATGACACGCAAGAGATTTCATCCCAGGAGACGGTGACGGAAGTGGTTTCATCGTCATCGTGACCTACATGATCATTGAGGTCATGGCCATTTTGGACATTGACCCATGAGAGCCGGACTTTTTTGGGTGACTGTTTTTAGTCCCCACGCTGTGACTGGCTGATGCGCAAGTTTTTATGCGTTGAAGCCGGGAGGTGCAAGTCTTTATGCACCGTAAATTCGCATGAGCTGGAAGACATCCATTCCCAGCATGAATCAATTTTCGAAGGCATGATTCTAACAACCACCTGAATCATTGCCTAAATTTCTACGTTTCACGAAGTTGAATCGCCAATAAGAGCCTTGAGCTTTGGCACGCGTAGCGACCCCCTTCTTTTCAAACATGGCTGGAGCCATGGGGGGAGTGCATTAGAGATAGGAGATTGTGCAGTAGTTCAAGTGTAGTATCTGTCCACCAGGGATCAGAGCTTGGGTAGTATCTGTTCTTATCAGCGTGGCAGAAGGCGCGCTGCTCTGCCTTGCACACAAAGTATTTGGCTATTATTTCCACATGCATCTTATTAGAAAGAGTTGAAAAGTATGGTGTGTGTGGGTGTGTGTCATGCGATATTCCTCAAACCAGTTTCAGAATATCCACACCAGGATTGCTTGACGGAATTTTCCACCATTCAGATCCACACTCCAACGCCTTGCTGTAAGGCCGGTCTGCGTCTTAGCTTTCGCTGCATCTCTCCCTCTGCCCAATGTGTCCACACCTGGCAAGACAATTCGTTGACTGGGCACAAAAAAAGGGGACTGGTATGATTTGTGTACAGTACATAGAAGAGAGGATTGTAAATTGTAGCTTCAAAAATCACAGCTCTGCAACATCGCGCAATTGGCCTTTGGTTCAATAGCTTTCATTCGTACACATTTGGTACTGCAAGAGATCAGCTGAAAACATTAAACACAAATGTCTCCAGGTCGGGGGCTACCCTTAGCCCCCACAGATTGCGAGTTTGATGGCATTCCATTTGCCACACCCTGACCATCCTGACATATCCAGACCATCCGCACCTGTCTTCGACCGGATCAGGACTTTATGGTTCGGCTGTGGTGGCTGCGGGGTACTTCG
>BGPT01002596.1:113051-133051 GCA_003297045.1 Symbiodinium sp. clade C Y103
GCTTCTTAGTGCTTGAGGATGATTGGCCACTCTGATGGTCCATCTTTATTTCAGTGCCAAGACAAGAGAAATCGACATAAATTATGAAATCACAAGATCATCATGATCTTGTTAAGATTCTGCATCATTAAATAGCATGCAGCATACATCCAATGCTGGGCAGCAGGTCCAGGCCCCAGGCAGCAGCGGCTAGGGACTGCGGATACATCTCCTTGGTGACGCTCCACATTGGTGGGTCACCATAGACCTCCAGGCTCAGACCACTTGGATATGCATCCAAGAAAGCAAGTGCATTTCATTTTAGCCCATGTATATGTGTGCGTGTATATATATATATATCTGTGCGTGTGTGTGCGCATGTGAATGCATTTGTGCTTGTGTGGCATTATATACCTTGGCTGTCCCGTTCATACATGAATTTCGACCCACTTCTTCATCACATGCCAACTGGCATCCACATCAGCATGATGTAGAATGGGAGTATACAAGTTGGTGAGCACGTGCATACACATGTGAACGTATGAATAGTCTTGTACACATGGGTCCTGGATGATTGGATGCATAGAGTATTGCATGCAAAAGTCGGCATAGGAGTAACGTGTCAAGGTATGGGATGCTTTCTCTGGGATGTTGCAAAGGCCGCAGCAAGGCCAATTCTGTGATTCTCTCAAAATCCTTTTGGACCTGACACCTAAAATCCCCAGCCACGGGAATGCTCCCACCTCGCAAAAACGGTGAATGCAATGCATTCGAGCCACAAAAAGGTGACGCGCGCAAGAAAAACATGACGATTGACGTGTCTTGCCTTCGTACATTTCATACTCTAAAGAAGCAGGGATCATATGCCCATTATGCCCAGGGATCCTTCCTTCACATTGCTGTGGTCATATCCGGCTCCTCTCAGCACAGTTTTCCAATCGCCTTGGCATTGTTACAGTCGCCCTCGAGACTTCGAGACTTCGCCTGGCCCTGACACTGCAAACCATTTGAGTCCACTGCGATCCATCCCACACTGCACACGACAAATGTTGCAAACCCAACAATAAACCTCCAATTAAACATGGTTTCTGCGAATTCTGCTTTATTATTGGCTTGGTCATTGGTCAGATTACTCATTCTGTAGGTATGGTAGGTATAGGACGAAAGTCCTGTAAACCATAAACCTTTAGGAAGTACGGATTCCTGCCATAGCAAAGGCCATGGTGGCTTCTGCCCAGGTGAAGAATCCCGACGCGGAAATGGGCGCGTTCACCGGTCAGAGCCTGGAGGTTAACCGAAGCATAGTGAAACTTAAACTTTTTGGCCTCTTCTGTGCCCACACACTACGGAGTATACATACCTCTCTCTATGTATCTGTGCATGTGTATCGCGTATATATACATACATACATACATACATACATACATACATACATACATACATACATACATACATACATACATACATACATACATACATACATACATCATACATACATACATACATACATACATATATATGTGTATATATATATATATGTGCGCGTGTCTGTCTGTCTTTCTGTCTGTCTGTCTGTCTTTCTGTCTGTCTGTCTGTCTATCTATTTATGCATCTATGTAAGTATCTATGTATGTCGGTCTGTATGTATGTCGGTCTGTATGTATGTAGGTAGGTATGTATGTTTGTATGTATGGATGTTTGGATGTATGTATAGATGTATGCATGGATGGACGGACGGATGGATGGACCGACGGATGGATGGATGCAATGTAATGCCAGTGTTAACAACACTGTAAAGGTAAAGGTAAGTGTACGTGTAAGAGTAAGCGTAAGAGTAATGTATGTGTGTAAATGTAAATCTGTGATAATCTGTGTGTATGAAATCTGTGTGTATGTATAGTAACTATAGTATGTGACAGTATGTGTACATCTGTGTTTTAGACAGTTGTGCATGCAGGTGTGAAGATCAGCATGGAACGATTGTCAGAAGAGAAGTTCGCAGCAGACAGAAGCCGTGATTGTATTCAATCACACATATACAGGACGTGCACCAAACACCTCAACTTAGGATAAGCAAGAAGAAATCAAAGATTATTTGTCAGGAGAAGCTTCTTCCGTTTGAATGTGACCACCAAGGCTCTGACGGCCCGTACGGCACCGAACGCCGATCGCCGAATACTTGGGGACGCTGTTAGCGCCCGATCAAGTCAGCTATGATCTACAAGCCCCGCCGCCAGTCGTGCCTACCAGTGTGGGTTCTAGAATTCTTCGCGGGAGCAGGTCGGGCTGCACCAATCACATTGGGGATTTGTTTGCGTTTTACTGGTTAAGAAAGGGTTTCCTTCTTCAATCGTCTTTGTGCGTTCTGACATCCCGGAAATTTGACATATGCACAGGCTTATACAAAGGCAGGAAAGTTGAATCTCGTTTTCTAGACTCAGTGGATTGGTTTGTGAACAAGATTTTGGTTCGCAGGAAGCTCCAGAATTGAACCCCAAATTTAGAGGTTTCCTGTAAATGTTCCAACCAGGAGCCTGGGGGCACGGCAGGCAGCTGCACAGGTCATTGGGGCCGTCTCCAGCGGTTTTCGGCACCATATGCCGTGCCAAGACACAGGACAGCATAAAAACTTGGGAAACATGGGAATAAGGCGGACTTAACCATCCAGAATCTGAATCTTAATTGATTTCATCAACAGAAGTAAGGATAACAATCTGATGGGTGTGAGTGAAAATGAAATACACCATAGTACACACAATAATTGCCGCTTTAATCATAATGATAAAACAACGATCAATGATCAACCGTTGGATTTTTTGTCGGCACCCTCCATGCGGACAAATCTGTGAGGCCAACGTTACTACAGAGCTACATGCACAAAATGTATCAACATGTTACGAAAATGGCGTCCGAATATGGCAAGAACTCTTTTGCCAGACCCTCCAAGCAAAAGCCCTTTCCTGGAGAGTTGCCGCGAAAATCTCTGGTCACACCACTCATGATGGCTGGACAATGATTCTCCCCACCGGATCCCCACAAAAAAAAAAAACAACGATATCACATTGTACACAGATAATGTCATGTTTGTGTGTGTGTGTGTGTGTGCCAGAGCTTCAAAACCAGAATTTGATCTTCAGATTCGCTCTGGCTTCGCCCCAAAGACAAGAAACACCAAACAAATATTGGAGCGGGAAAGAGTGTTCGATCCAAAGTATCTGTCCCTCTTCAAGGGGTCCCTTTGTCTGCAGGAGGAAGACTCTGGACATTGACAAGTCTCCTAATGTCATTAATGGCACGCAGCATCTCCAGCTAAAAGAAGAACAAGGTATGTGATGTCGCATACCCCAATAATATTACACTGAACACACCCCCATTGATATCCCCGAAATGGTACCAAAACTGTTTATAATAGTCGGTTTTGCAACAGTAGCGGATATGGTACATACCTGAAAAGGGCAGAAGGGTGGCACAGAGCTGGTAAGTTGTGTTGTACCTGGAGATCATCCGGCTCGAAAACCGCTGACAAAACTGGCCCTGAATATCATGCAACCCGCCCTTGGCCAGAATCACTTGGCACGCAATGTACTATACATCATCCATTGCCATCCCCAGCCTTTGTTTATGCCTCTGTTTTGATTTGCTGCCAGTGTGTGATTCCCTGCACTGCGGGGTTGTTCTGCCTCTTTTCACCACCACCTTTGCAGTCATCTTAGACGTCTGCATGTGGTGCTTGGCCTGTTTGGCTCAAAGAAAAAAGGTGTGGGTCACTTGAGTCTTCAGAAGTTTTCCTGTTTTCATGTCAGAGTAGGTTGAATTCAGCCATCAATCCAGTGGCTATCCCCCGTTTGTGGATGTGAGATCCAGTTGCGGACGGCTCACCAGGCGCTTTCGCCCAGCGTTCCAGTCCGGTGCCTGAAGTACTCCCAAGCGCTCCAGTATCAATAATCCAATTCAACGAACACGCATTCCACTTGGCGTCTTCACGTCGGTCTCAAACAAGGCAATCAAGGGTCATATTCTCTGATAGAATTGATCCATTGACAGCAAGGGGCCAAAACCCCCAGGATAAGCCACCCAAAAACGCCCTTCAGTCGGTCGCGTGCATCAGAAACGACTATACGTGAAATAGCCTGCAGCCGGCCTAGCACCATGGGCTGTACTGTAGCTACACCAAGCCGACTCTCTTTGGGGTGGCTCAGTTGTCCAATCCAGAATCCACACTGCGCGAATCCAGGAGCACAGTTCTCACGCGTGCAATCTGAAACGACAAAGTGGAATACAGAGCAAAACACTTACAATGATGGGTTCTTCTACTCCTTCCTATACCATGGCACTGGCACCGTATCTCTCTTGCTATCTACAAAGCCACCAAGTGCCCAGGTTTTGCACAGCCTGGAACCTTCAAGCCGTTCTCTTGGCAGAAAAATGCTATCATGGCACACTTGAAGATTTTGAGGCATCACGCGTCAATTGTAGGCCCCACCCCTGGCAAATGGCTGGCACAAGGGGATGGAATGGGGAGTCAACCGCGATTTGGCTGCGAAAGTTATTCGCCTCACCATTCGCTATCGTAAATTCCCTGTTTTCAGACATACCCGAATCATAGTCGTAGTGTTGCTTACGCTCACCATGATATTCCCACCAGTGCACCCCCATCATGGTTTAAAGAGCTAAATCCCCCATTTCTGGTCACCAAAAACAGCTCCAACCTCCACCAGCCGTCACCAGCCCATTGGGCCGCAATGCATCCGGCCTAGGGCGAGTCGCTCAGCCGCCTCCTGCTCGATCCGCAAACGGACGCCTTGCCGTCGCCGTGAGGGCGGTGAATCCGACGCCTGGCGACTGGCGGAGGACGAATGGCACGGTGTCCAGACACGGAGAGTACCCCATTTCCAATGATTCTTCCAATGGATTATCAATGTCACTATGGTGTTTTGTACAATTATAGTTATAATCATGATCTGTTCCGTTCAATTTGCGAATTCGGGGTATGCCGAATTGTTTTGACCCAAATGTTGCTGGGACATCAAGAGTTGGGTAGGCAAAATGTAGATGGGTTGTGACTCTTGTCATTGACGCTTTGATCACGTCCGCCTTGGCCGCGATGGCAGTGGCAACTGCAACCGCTAACTCCCGCCGCAAGCTCCCCGCTTCCTCCACAAGCGGCCGATTTGGCGAGTTAAGCAGCTTGGGGCCTTGAGCTGAAGCTCTTCTTGGTGTTGTGAATGGATCGGCAAGCTCTGACAGCTACACAGCCAAAGCTCTAACCCCAACGAGTCCTTCTGGGAGCGCTTCAGCTCACGGCGAGCTTCATCTAAAGCACCTGCACAGGAGGATGACTATCACTTCAACCAAAGTTCTTGCGAAATTTCGGAGACAATGAGATGAAAGTGTTGGCTACGCCTGTTCAGTCTGTGCAAATGCGGGAAGATCACACCTTTATCGCACCTTGACCACACGTGTCAATCAGGAGAACCACATCCCAAAAAGGGACAGTGCTATAAATAGATCGAGGCTTCCATCTGGCTACATGATCATACCATCTCAAAGTTGGCTGCCTACACCAGACATTTCCCAGCCATACTTTCAGCAAAAAACCGTCAGGTCACCGTCAGGTCACCGTCAGGTCACCTGCGGTGCGCTCGGCTTTGGCTTCGACCAATGCCACATTCCCACTGGGACGAAGTAAAGTGGCCTTCAGGCGTTGCGGAGTCGTATCCACCTCACCGGAGCGGCATTGCGGTGTCGGCAGACGGGTTCTGTCAACCAACATGATCTTGATGGTGTCTAGGACAAGCACAGGAGTGCCCAGGTGGTCAATTCGGGACTCACTTTCAAGATCTGCCAGACTTTAGTGTTCCAAAGTTTGCCAGTCCCACCCTGCCCAAATTGCAGGAAATCCAAGGAGCTGAAGAGGTGGTGCTAATGTCAGTAAGGTTCGCGAACTGGGACCCTGCCTGAGCATCAGGTTGGCCACAGCCCTGGAATATCATGGAATCATCTATCCAGGGAATCTATGTAAATCTATGTGCAATAAGATGAGATATAGGATATAAAGAGTTCGGCTGAATTCAATGTGACTTCGTATGAAATTCCAACCCGAGGACTCCAATTCAGAACAGGTCTCCGGTTCTGCATGTCCAACAATGGGAGCTTTGACCCGAGCCTCAATCAAGGCGTCCGTCCGTGCAGTGGCGCAAATGGCCGACCGGTGAGGCAAGTCCAAAGCGCCTTGGATAGGCCGTGAGCTCACCATCGATCTCTAGTGGAAGCCCTGGAATCCATGTATTCATTATGGTTCGCCCAATACGTCAACATGCATGCGTGCATATTATGAACATGTAGGATCAAGATATGATAGATACGTGTCACTTGTCTATATGCATGTGGATTGCATGATCATCAAATATAAATTTACACACATAATAAGTTCAAGTAGTTTGCATGGTGATTTTGTAGATATATGATTAGATGAAAAAATATCTAATACTATATGTATCTATATATCCCTCTCTCTCTCATTGAACTTTATTTATATATATATATATATATACATGTGTGTGTGTGTGTCGGTCTGTCTCTCTGTGTCTGTGCGTGTGTTTGTTGAATTAGGTATCTATGTATATACCGTTATACACTGTTATAGTGTTGGATATGCGGTGCGATGATATGTGCATATTTATGTATACATAATCTACATACATAGATATGGACCTCTATGTATGTATATATATATATACACACATATATAATTATATATATGTGTGTGTGTACATACTTAGATTCATAGTGTATACAGTATGTTTACATACATTTGATATAAGTATACAATCATATAACATATATGTGTACAGTATGATGTGTGCATGTTCACCCCCCCCAAACCCAAAAAAAAAACGTCAAACAGCTGGTTCCAACTGGGCCACGAAGAGCTGCCTTTGTGTCGCGCAGCTCCTGGCTGAATTCGGATGGACCAATGGGCCCTTCCCATTTCAAACACCAAAGTTTTGCATTGGAACGCGTCGGAACGCATCGCAAGAGACTTTGCATCAGAAAACCTATCGAGGCTCCGAAATTAGTACGTAGCGTGACCCGTGGTTCCTTGATTCGAGGTGACCCATGACATTGCAAGCTCTGCGACCCTGCCGGCCTTCTTCAGGTTTCCGCATTCCACCTGCAGCGCTCGGCACTTCAGCTCAACCTCCATCCGCTCACCTGGCAGTGCGGCCCTAGGCTTCGGCACGGTGTGAGTTGAGCTGTTGAAGCTTTTGGCTCATGTTTCCCAAAACCATCCAAAACCTGTATATACATCATGTGATGTTCTCATCCCACCGGTTTTCAGGTCACAGGGGCCCAAGGTGACCCAAAATCAACAACTGACAAAGGTCGAAAATTGTTACCACGCCTTGGGCTCTCGCCACCTCCCGCTCCGCATTGGCAATGCGTCGCCGGGCCCCTTCCTGACAGCGTGGAGAACAAGGTCAGAAGGCCTTGTCACTTGTCCATGGGCTGAAGTCGTAGGACTGCGGCCCACAGCCATGCAATGACACGAATGCGCACACATGGTTGTTGCGAGTTGACAATGACACCAAGCCAAAGGAACCGCTAAAAATAGCCCAGTCGCCAGCTCTGAATCAATCCCCTTGAATTGGTCAAGTGTTCGTGTTCTCGCAGCTTTCGCATCCTCAAACCATCGGAGGACAGGTCGGCTATCTTAACCCTGCTGCCAGAAGCGAGGGAGGCCCCCTCTCTCATTTCGTGGGATCGGCACCACCAACCCATCAAACCCTGGAGCAGCCCTCCTTCCCAATTGCCCAGACACGCTCAATTCAGCGGTGACATCAATCAATTGTGCTTCCGCCGCAGAGCAGCGTTCCTTGCGTATCATGAGCTCCACCTGCAATCACAAACCGACTTGCAGCAGGAACAAGAGTAAACGATATTGCTGCTTGGCAGTGCTTTTCTCATGCTATCTGCCTTGTTTGAAGGTCAGGGGTGGTAAACCTCACAGGCAGGTATACGCCCTGAGTATGACTTTGCGGGGCCAAGAAAAGGAGCGTTTGATCGCATGGATCTGTCCAAGTTTTCCCCTACAATGGAACATCCAAATCAACCACTTGATACCACTTGGGAGATTTTGGACGGAGTCCACTCATCACCCATCTTTGGATAACTGTGGTCAGCCCGATCCCTTAACCAACCCTTCCAACCTCAAGTTGCTGCAGCTGCTGCTTCAATTTTTGCACCTCGGCGTCCTGTTTGATATTTTGCGCCTGCAGGGGTAAGGGTTGCAGATTCATTCGGCAGTTTAGTGAGACAGCTGGCACATTTCAGAGGCATCTTTGCCTGCTGCATGCCCGCCAGCTCTGCATTGAGGTGCTGCACCTAGCCACCCAGCCAAAACAAACAGATCGATTCAAGGTACAGGTCATTGTGCGGCCCATGAGCTGGGAGAGTCAAATCTCAATATTTGTTCTCCAAGGTGTCCGTTTCTCTCGTGCAACTTTGACGTATCCCCACATTGGTGGAAGGGCTTGAAGCCTTGAAAGGGACAGGCTGCTGGGAGTTCACTCACCAACCCTCCGCATGCACACCTTGTTCTCAGCATCTCGCAGCCGGCCACGTGTGGCGTGCAGATCTTGTGAGTCACCTGAGGATGGAGCTCAGTAGCTGCTCAGTAGCTCCCATTTGCTCTCCGGATCTCAAGTGAGTCTCCACAATCTACAGATTGGTGCGGCCAACGGGGCAATTCTGGAGCTTCCCACACCAAAGTAGGTACCAGCTCCAACCTACACCTCTCCAACTCGAAGAGCGCATGTGTGCATAGATGCATAGATACATAGATACACAGGCAGATAGAAAGATTAGATCAGATCAGATCAGATCAGATCAAGACAAGAGAAGAGAAGAGAAAAGAAGAAAAGATAATATTAGATCAAACTAGATCAGATCAAGATCAGATGAGATAAGATAAGATAAGAGTAGAGTAGTAGATTAGATAGGTAGATAGATGGATTAATTTATAGATTAGACGGATAGACGGATAGACGGATAGATGGATAGATGCATGCATGCATGGATAGATGTGTAATCTCTTTGGATATGTGATGTGGGTGCACGTGAGGTGTGTGCCTGCGATTGTCTGAATGATTCTAGGTCTCTAAGTGTTTTTTGGTCTCTCTCAGCCACATCCCCAAGCTACATGGTATTGAGAGGCTGGGTAGTGGGTGCCAAGATGCCAAGGGCAGCCAGGCCACGCTCGGGTAAAGATCTGCGCAGCATCTCACATCGGTCTTGCCACTCCCGTGTGCGACGCCGCTCTGTCACGCGCAGCTCCTGCGCCGTGGCCTGGAAACACGGCGAACTGTCCCACGGTGTTCTTTAACGACTATCCCGACTATCCCATGGTAAACATTGGTAAACCGAATCATAAACCTACTTGGAGGTGGTTTATGCAGCCCCAGAATGGTCACCTTCGGGATGATTTATAATTTGGCAAACCATTAATCACACTCCTGTCGATGTGAATTTTCAGCTTATGGACAAGAATTGCAGCTTCCACACCAAAATTTCAGGAAACGTTCATGAAATGTTTCAAAAAAGCATTTCTGGTCAAGTCATGACTAGAGAACCTGTTGAAGAAAGAGAAAGTGTTGACACATTGCATGAAGAGAAGATTGCCTAACGTGGTGCTTCCCCAAGCCCGAAGCAAGCCCCTGGTCCTCACTCATGTCGGAACGGATGCTGTTTTGAGAGTCCTTCAAGGGCAGAGTTGCTGCTGTGGGACTGTTGTCTCAGGTTCATTTCAGCAGCTGAAAGAAATTGCAGCACCTAGCACTTGACCTGCGACCCATTTCCTTAAGGTTGGTCGCCAGGACATGCGCTGTCACTTTGGATCTATTGGAGTACCAGGGAAGCTCCTTGGAGGAATCCTTCTTGGAAGCTTTCAAGTGCTTCACCAGCGTCTCGACCTGAGGGGTGGCAGCTACAAAGCTACACGGATACAGCTGGCAGCTGGGGTTACCTATCACCTTTCCAGCAGTGCAGCAGCACCATGAGCAAGCACATGCAAGCACACACTGGCCAGGCGCAACAAGGAGTCCGCCTCTAAGACCCCTGAACAACAGATCCTTCAAGCTTGTCGCTTTTTCAAAATACTGTCAGGTTCAGTCTACCCTAAACCCTCCCTGCCTGCCGCTCCAAATCAGCAAGCTTGCTGGAGCGAATGCTTCCCTCTGAGCTGGAATGCTTCATCTGCGCGAGGGTTGAGTTGGTGGGACTGGAGGCCCCATGTTACATTCCAAAAAAAAAGAACAAACTGCAAAGAGAAAATGCCAAATATCCTTGCACGTCAAAGTGTAAAGCCAATTGGCAGCAGATTCCAATCAACACAAGAGACTGATAACAAAAAACCATGCAAGTCTGCACATGGTCAGTTGGTGCTGCCGTGGGCCTTCTTTGGCTGCACGGTCTTGCTCTCAAGCGCTAGAAGCTTGCTTTCTAGCTGTTTGATGCGTGTGTTCCTTGTCAGCACTTCCTCAGGCGAGCAGGTGGTGTCTGGAATTTGGAGCTTTTGAACGCAAGTTACCGGGATCTACCAGGCAAAAAGGATCAGTGTAACGGACCTTCAACCATCCCCGAACAGTTCCCCAAATTGCCCGGGCGTCAGCCACCAAGGAACGGAGCTGGAGGCCTGAAGTTGGGACAACGTCATCTCGATCTCCTTCTGAGCTGCCAAACCTCCGTGAAACGAGGACAGTTGATCCACTGGAAGTTGATGATGACGACGGCGACAACACCAAGTACGATCACAGGTCAAAGTCTGATAGCAAAAAGGGGAAAAGGCAGCTTCATATCCCCTTTCCCATGACCTAAGATATGTTTGGGAATGCATCCTGACCTGGACCTAACTTTAAGCGCTGCGCTGCGAGCTAACGGCTCCTATGAAAGCAAAGTACTGAAGTCTAGAGAACTTAGGTAGCCGCAACTATATACTTACTGTTGTGTGTAAGACCTCTCCTCCCCCTGTGAACAGACCCTGTCAAGCCACCTGTCGCTTGGAACTGCTCTGCCCTGCTTTCGGCTGTTTTCAAATCACCCTCGAGCGCAGAAATCCATTTCGATTGCTTCGCAAGTTCGGACCTTGGAACCACTTTGGAGCATCCGATCAGCTTTCTGCTAGGTTTTACTACTCATAAGCTAGAATGCCTTCATGAAGTCAACAATTAGCCACTTAGGAGATTGCCAAGAGCCATGTGACAAAGGACTTCAGTGGTCTAAACAGGACCAGTCTACTACTCTTCGAAGGGGTGACTGAGGGCCTTGACTCCAGTGCTCGTATTCTTTCTTTGGAATTTGATGATGTGGTCGAACCTTTGCAGCGACACAGTCATAGTGTCTCTGCGCAACCAGAAGCAAACAACCGAAGGAAACTTTGCTCCTTGGCGCTCCAAGCTGCTGTGCATATGATCCGAGTACCCAACCCTCAGTCATAGTACAAGCTGTCCGCTGCAGCCTGCGCATTATTGGCTGAGAAGGAGTCATACGCCGAAGCTTTCACGGGCCATCTATGCTAAGCAATGCCAAGATGAAAGGAGAAACTAGTCATGTTATCTGTTGGAGGGGCCTGAAGCAAGACATAGGAAGCTGCGCAATCATCCGAAATTTTAAACCGTCTGAAATCTACATACATGTATGTGCATTACATGCATATGTATATGTACATGTGTACATGTACATATGTGATGTGTATATGTGTACTGTGTATGTGTCTAAATTTCTATGTCTCTATGATTCTTTGCATGAATGCATGAATGTAGGATCTATGTGTATATGCTCGTATGCATTCATGCATGTATGTGGCGGTTGATCTACAGCACCCTTTTCGTGCAGAAACGACCCTCCTTCCCGAGATAAAGTGTTACGTTCGCAAACTGTCCCGAACCCCATGTTTATCTTTCGCCGAGCCGATGTGGGGTACCAATATCTCATATGAAGACTCAGTCATTACCTGCCAGGTTATATGATAGCCTTGCAAAGGCGCATGTAGCATGACAGAATACCTTCTCCAGGCAGATTATTGCTTGTCGGCTTATGTTTGTAAGGCGTACTGGGCCGTCCATCCTCTTCAAAATGCACTTTCATGCACTTTCACTCTGGTCTGCTCGGCAGAACTTTTGCGAAAGTATCCATATAATGTATGCGAGGTTTCGACACATGGCTTTTAAAGCTCTTGCAAGGACCTTTAGATTGACACCCATGACGTGGATGTAATCCGATAGCATGAGGTAGCATCTGAGAACTACACCCTTTCCAAACATCCAAGAGGCCTGGGCTCTGAGGATGCACGTGCACGTTGCCGCGCTTCCCCAGTGCCATGGCCAGCTGAGTGTGGACTGGGCGTGGTTCGGGAAATGGTCGAAGTTGAATGCATGGTCCTTAGGTCATGCCGAATTGGCTTGATTTGCATTGATTCACCAACAAATACGGGGATTTTAGCCACGAACAGTAGTGACATCTGGGGCCGTACCGTGTTATACTCTACGACAGATTCCGGTAAATCAAGCGACTGAAGGCAGAAGATTTGGGGAAGCCATGGATACAATAGGAAAGTCTCCCAGTGACACACGAAGTGCATGAGAGCATCCTTCAAGGGTTGTGTGCCAACGTGTTGGATGGTGGATCATTGATCCTGTCAACCTAAACTCACACACAAAAGCAACACACTTGACTCAACGAAAACGATTCTATTGCAGCAAGGGGTCTGCAAAGGGGTCGTTTGCTGCGTGGGCACAGTAACAGGTGCCGCCGGTGCCACCTCTGGTATTGGTGCTGCCACTGGTGGAGGTGGCGGCGGCACTTCAAACTGCTCTTGCGGCAAAGGTTGCGGATAGCCTCACAGACACTACACGCTTCGACGCGCTTCTACCTCTCCGGCCATGGGGAATCTTTTGGGCACCGTCCTTTCGTACTGAACTATTCCGCCAAATCAGCTAAAACACACCTAAGCGCATTGTCAAATCAAGAACTGGATCCGGTCCCCTTCTTTTGTGGAAATAGCACTCCTTTCAAATCTTTCAAAGAACTCTGATCTCCAAGTTGGATGTTCATAGTTTGGGGCAATGTGTGCTTTCGCCCGTCTTTGTTCCGGAAGGTGGGGTTGATGCTTTGGTCATTACCACCTGCACCAAAGCAAGAACAGTGCATGATGACAGTTCATAGGTTTAAACATGACAAATTCACCCACGCTACTGCTCACCCGTACATCTAGGATCTCGGATCACAAAGTACAGCAGCACTGCTCGCTGATTGATCCATGCAGCAATCTCAAATAAAGAAGCCCTGCTACAGAATCTATCTTGCCTGTATGTTTGGCATTAGTTGTCAGTTGTCTTAAAGGTTTTAGTATGTTTTAGTCCAATCACATCATACACGATACAAGCAACCAAGCCAATCTACAGAACCAAGCAACTGAAATTTTGTGCTCGGCTGGGAAGAGGAAGTTCTTCTTCAAACTGTTGGAGAAAGGCATTGTACTGCCGCTGCGGAGGAGAAGCAGGGTACTGGAGCGGATACTGCGGTCGTGGAGGATGGTCTTCTTCTTGCCTTAGGACAATTGACGACTGACCCAGGACCAATGCCAAGCGGACATGCACTGAGGAAGCTTCATGAGTCAGTGGTCAGAAGTGCCGGGCAACTCGCGGAAACATGTTCTAGCTGGAGTCACTAAAAGTATGCCTCTCATGTTTTGAATGCTGATGGTGCTGTGGCTGCAACAGCACGCTGTGAAAAGCTTCATGGCCACGTTCAAAAATCACTATACTGCTGCCATCTCGTAAAACATCCTCACGGCACGAGCTTTGCAAAATTCAGAATCTCATCAGCTTAGGCGAGGATCTGATGTCGTACTTCTTCAGCTACCCATCGTCTTTCCTGCCGCGGCTGCATGTCCACCACTGGCGCTTGCGCCCGCTGCGGTTGAACCACGGGCTGAACCTCTGGCTGCTGAGCCACTGGCTGCTGAACCTGGGGTTGTACCACCGGTTGCTGCACCACTGGCTGTGCCTGTGGCTGTATGATTGGCTGTTGCACCTGTGGCTGGACCAGTGGTTGTTGGATCTGCGGTTGAATCTGTTGAACCTGTTGCACCTGTGCCTGCACCTGTGCCTGCACCTGTGGCTGCACCTGTGGCTGTAGCTGTGGCTGGAGGACCGGTGATGTTTGTGGTCGCACTACCTGTGTCGCCATAGCCGCCAGAGTCGCCTGGGATGCCTCGGAGCAGACCTCAGATTGGTGGCCCCGCAAGAATGAGAGAATTGTCACCAAACGTGGCGGCTCCAACACTTCCAGCAAGGCAAACTTGCAAACTCCAACAAGAATTCATACTTTTGAGGTCCTACCCACCCTACCCTTCTGAAGGTATAGTCCAAGCTGCCGAAGCTCGCTGCTGACCTTGCCACAATCGTTCCTCCAACTCCAGTTCTCCTTAGAGCCAGACAGCTGAGCAGGTTCACTTGTGGGCCAGGCACAGTCAAATGCTGCCCTACACAAGCCCATCTGCTTCCCATATTTCCCTTGTCGGTCTCCAAATGGAACAGACTCTCTTGCCAGGATTCCAGTGCTGTATGGTGCCAAGGATGCACCATCATGAGACGGAAGCGGAATGGTTGGGGCAGTCTGAAGGTTTGACCTGGCAGCTCATCAGTTCTGCGTGATCCCAAATCCCAGCTGTGGAATTCAGAGGTGCACCGGGCGTGATATGTTGATTAAGGATCGGAAGATCTAAGCGCACAATCCGGGTTCCCGGGTAGCAAAGTCTTCGGTGTGCATCACCACCAAGACATCCATCAGGCAAAAATGTTGCAATATCACCGTTCCTCTCACAACAACCATGACAAAACCACGAGGGTTGAGGGCCTAGCATGGCCTGGTGATGACTGGGGAAGGGGAATCGAATTCTCGTATGGTATCCAAAAGGTTCCTGACTGCTGATGAAGCTCTGGAGATCTAAATCGCGGGAATGGTGGGAATGGAACACAAATCTATGATAAAGCCTGGGAGGCTGGCGGACAAGGAGTGTCCACATTGCCGATGACCAAATGACCATCTTTGGGGCTCAAATCAGACTACAGAGGCCCATAATTCCAACATGGTCCGAACTGTATTTGATGGACATGAGTCGCATGATGTTCTGATTGTCTAGAAATTTGGTACCCCCATTCCCATTGCTTCATCATCCTCAATCATCATTATCCCCATGAAAATGGCTGTTTGGGGTGCCAATCCACGATTTTCAGATACATCCACGATATGGCCAAAGATACTTCTGAGCACGGCGAACCACTGCTGTGTCCTGCGGCTGAAAATGGAGTCAGAGCGTAGGTTTCGCAAACGACCCGTTGTTGTGTGATCTCTAACTACACATTGTCCCGCCAGCATCCTCAAAGCATATACAGTCTTATACAGTAATGATATGGAGATACTAAAGCTTCTCTTGCCACCCTTGGTGCAGCCTGCTTTTCTATCAGTCAGCCAGTAGCTTAATGTAGTATGGGAATCTCGGCGTCAAGAACGGTGGGGAAGCAAATTGAGTCCAGCACCTATCTTCAGCATCCACCCACCCTGTTAAACAGCCCCTCCATGCTTCCTCCTGCGCTGGCATCGCAACTCGTGTCCTCAAGATTCACAGATTAAGTGTGGAACCTGCACAAGACTCTGCCCCAATGAATTACTCAACGACTATTGCAGTGCAGCGTCAAATGGATTTTTGGGGTCCCGGGTCTTTGGAGCTCTCTGCTTTAGTCAAAGGAAGGAGGACTTCCTATATTTGTCAGCCGACCAGAACAGATGACAGCAGTGCAAATCTGGTTTATCTTTGCTCACATCACCCCATCATACTCCATCAGGTTGTGACTCAACCATTGCGAAGTGGACAGCTGAGGATCATGGACCACTTGATGCAGCCAAGGCACATCGGGGAGTTCTCCAAGGACTGCGGGTGCCGGATCTCGCCTAGGCTCCGGCTGGGTTTGCGGACCTTTTTGCAGTGGCAAAGACATCACACCTCAACCCTCCAGCTTCCCACCATATGGTACCATGAATGGCACCATGAAGTCCAAGCTGCTTGGCTGCACTTGAGGTATTGATCGTTGGGTGGGGAACTGCTGCAGTGATTGCTGCGTTTGCAAGGGCATTTGCTGCAGCATCTGCTGCTGCATTAGTTGCTGCTGAAGCTGCTGTTGCTGCATCAGCTGCTGTTGTATTTGCAACTGCTGCTGCGAGGAAATGACTTGAGCTCTCTGCGGAAAATCCGGCACTCCTGACACAGGAGATTTGCCGATCCTTTCGACCAACAGTACAGGTGGGACCCCGAGCGAATGATAGCAGGTGCACGGTGCACGTTGTAATTTTTTGGGGTGGTACACCAACACCACCTTTTTTCCGTAGAGTCCCATGCCACTAACTAATATCAAATTCCCCCATGTGGGCATCCAAAAACAATATATGTCCAATATTGCCCAATACTATACCACTGGGTTGATTGTTCATCAATCGTCAAGGCCTGGGATTGTGCTATTTATGGATTTGTCTGAACTTTGGGCACCCGTAAATCCAATGGTTAATCATGATTGTCCTTATATCTTAAATTTGCCATTAATTTGGCGAGCCAACCCACCATTTCCACCCAACTCACATATTGTTTGTTGTATACCCAAGTCGTATCCATATTACATCTCCACTCTATTCCACTTATCTATGCATATATTATACACACTACGCATCGTGTATTGATACGCGTCTGAGAATATTTCCCCTCCTGGAAGGGACATCTGCGACAGCTGCGCCCGGGAGGACATCCGTGAGCCCATGACTTGTCGCGTCATCTGCTGTGGTGAAGCTGCTACTGAGGAGGCTCTGGAGGAGGAACGGGAGCGATTCCGGATCTGCCTTGGCCACAGCGGCTAGGAGCCACTTCACAGAAAAAAACTGCTGGGATACCTTCAAATTGTTATGTTGACCCATGATAATGAAGGGGGAGAATGACCATCTGCTCTGCTGGCAAATGAGCCATGTTTTGACCTGTGTTGACCGTTGCCATATGATTACATCATGACCATATGAGAATATGATCACCAGACGATGCCTTGTCAATGTTTTTCAAATTTGTGGCAAGGACCCATAAATCTGCGTCTGTTCCATGTAAAATTGCATACTGAGATGATTTCGGTGGTGCTCCATTCTGAGAAAACCCCATAGGCGCAGGATCGCAAGGGTTGGATGAGATTGTATCAGGTTGGATGTTGGTCGTGGGATAACTGCTTTGGCATGAAAATGCTGCTAACGATGGTGGTGGCCCTATCGTTCTTCCCATTGCCAAGGCATCCGAGAAGCATCGCAAGCCGTTGAGTGAGCTCCTCTTGCCTGATAGCAGTCAAAACGGGATTCAAACAGAATTTGAAAACCTGAGACCTGAGATACCAAATTTCAGACCCATGTGCGTATGTTCAATTGCCTTGCTTCCTCCTCCTCCAGGGCTGAAGTTGCCAGCGAGTCCTACGTCTCAACAGTGCCCGGTGGGTCACTGGCCGTGGTTGACTGGGCGGTCGTTTGATTGTGATCATTGCTCTGGCTCATTTCTTTGAAACGCGATTGAGAAGCAGGATGCCCATGACTACTCACATGCTGCGGCATTGGAAAGATTTTGGAATGGTACTCACTTCTGGTGCATCCAAAACGTGCTCACTTCATGACTAACTACAGACCCGTGTTGCCACCAGACCCTCCCATATTTGGACAGTTTTCCCAGTCAAATCCTATAAAAAACACCGGGTTCTCTTTTTTTATTTTTTTTTCCTCCAGTTTCATCATGTTTTATCTTCATGTCAGTCTTATCCCAGTTTTTCCAGGATTTTCCTCCACCTTCTCCAGCCAGCCGTGGCCGAGGTCCTTGGTAGAGCTCCGAGGCCGGCCTCCGGTCCCACCGGTCTCGTCGCTGAAACGCAACCGCTTCGACTCCGCGGACTCGGGGGACAGCATCCTGCGAGTGCTGCCCATTTCTGGGAAATCTGGCGGAGTTTTGGTCTTTTCATCCATCCCAAAAAATTAGGAGGTGGTTCCGGGTAAACAGATAATGTGGTGGGATATACATGGATATACCGCAATTGAAAGGGAAAATGGTACAGGAACCTCGGGCGGATTCAACCATCCCATCTCAAGTACATGGATTTCCTACCAGTTGTTTCTTTCAACCTAGCTTAGAGCAAGACTGGGAGACTGGGAATCGCACCGTGTGATTGACACCACCTTGTCCAAACAAATGACTTTTTGATACGTATTGCAATTCTCTTGCCTAGATGTTGATGTGGCAATGGCTTGGATTCGTTTTGAATCGCTCCAGATGGTGAAATGTTCCATTTTTATGTTCCATGTTTGTCCACACAACACCGCCATCACTTTTTGGATGCAACCGTCTTACGGTGATTTTTTCAGCATCAGCCGCTGTCCTCAACTTGGCCAACTCTTCTGCATCCATGGTGGATCTCTTGGATTCAGGCGACAGGGGCCTGAACTTGTCCAACTCCTTAGGCAACTGCATCGGCACCCCCCACAGCGCGACCCCTTAAAGAAGCCATAGCTATACTATTTCTCAATGGTCATCAATGGTCCATCTATTTAGCCAAAAGTTTGCATGCTTAAAATCATGAACAGGTGGCTTCGAACTTCGAATGCTCTATACTATAACCTGCAAATATGTCCTCATACCTATTTACCCATTTGAGATCATTGGCCAACAACGGGATCCGGGCCCACCCGTGCTCATCCACCAGCACCTGCCATGGAACATTCTCCAGCGCTGACGACTCGAGGTCCCGGTGTTTGGAGGCCGGCGACAGGGGCCGGAAGCGTTCCAACTCGTCGTCCTGTCGTGGATGGGTTTTCCCAATGGGGTCTACTCTGTATACGGTTTTAGAAGAAGCCCCATTTTATTTTCCGATTATGAGGGTGATCATAAATCATCGGCTTTGGATACTCCTTAGTAGACCACCCACGCGGCTAGTCTACTACTAAAGCTGAAAAATCTTACAGGTAAACATGAGTATATAAGCATGGTCTTCAACGGCAGCAGGCATTGCACGGTTCACCCGTCCTGTTGCCGTTGACTGGACTGTGGTGATAAAGGCCTGAACTTGTCGAGCTCCCTGTCGTAAGGACTCCTTCACCATGCAAGGATACCACCCGTTTCCCTTTGAATATTGACTAAGGCTCGAGATTGAACCCCGTAAATAGAGTGTATTGGATATAATTAGCTGGTTTCAGCGGATTCAAGATATTGGAACATACAAATCAGGATGGCAATTATCCACAAGAATGATCCCAGCAACAAATCTGGGATGGTCAAGCTGCACCTCGAGGCCTCTGGTGATGCCTTAGCTGCAGCTGGTGTCAAAAAGTTGCACAGCTGGCAGGTCATCACGCCGCATCCGGCCTGCTACGTTCAGATTCCGGCCTGCAGGTTCAAGGGGCGAAAGTCCTCGCTCATGCATGCACTGAGGCGATGTCCAGGTGAATCTTCGCCTGCGACGATGACATGAATTAGATAATTTCGATAGTTGAAACGCCTGTGAATTATGCTGTTCTCAAAGAAAGCCTGAAGAGATCTGAGGAGTATATCACTAACAGATTGATACATTCCAGTGGACAAACATCGCAGCAAGATAGTGTCTCCCAGGTACTTGCTCTCTTGCTGAGTTTGCTGGTTAGTAGTTGCAGCACAAGCAGCATTACTGTCCCAAAGTAAGCAATCTGTGGGATACAGCCTTTACATTCTTATCCCTTGCCTCAAGGAATTGAGCAAAAGTTTGACCAAGAACCTGTCTTCTCTTCCTTCTCAACATCCCTATGACCCAGGACCTATGATCCCCATGGTCTTGACGTGAGCGCCTCGATGAGGTAGATCTGGAATTGTCCTCAATCAGCTGAAGGCTCAAATCAGCACCAGTTTCCAAGACGGGATGACGAAA
>BGPT01002596.1:138051-160837 GCA_003297045.1 Symbiodinium sp. clade C Y103
CGACAGGGAAACCTGAATCATGTCATGGCTGCACCCAATAAAACATGTAAGGAGAATTGATCGTTTCAAAACGGTGGACATATAAACGCATTGCGCCTGCCAATGCTTGATGCAGAACGGTGTAACAAAAGCGTTTAATATTTTCACTGGTTTTGGAAACACCGACATCGAGGAACGATCCGACAATTCCATAATCGATCCTGCGTATCCGCCGCACTTAGACGGAATGCAAACCAGGGCATATAAATCCCCAAAATTTCAAAGCACATTTTTGTTGTTTCTTGCTGTCAAATCAACACTGTGGCGTTGGTGTTGCTAGTTTCAATCGCTTAACAATCAACGCGCGACAATATCACGGTTTACTTCAAAGCGCCAGGCCTTGCTGGTTCACTCTTGTCTTGGCCGGAGGCAAATCGGCAATTTATTTATCTGCAATTTTCTTCGGTACCTCTAATCTTCACTGTGTTTGGTGATGACATGGTCGCGTGCTATGATTTGTTACACATGTTGCCGACGACATAATCATAATGGTGGCACTTTACTCAGGAGCTGCCTTCGATGCCTGTATTGATAGCGTTCATGGGCATGAAAATCTTGACACATGTGGCCGGTGGGGCATGGACACATGTGGCCGATGATGTTTTTACAATCAATTTGTTGTAAGAAACGGTTTGCGGGGGATTGAATCGGATTCCCCTGCCATATGTGTGCGAGGATGTTGTCAGATTGTGTGACGGAAAGGAAAAATCGCTTAGAGCACCCCGATGGGTGGACCCGATGGGTGGCCAAGAGGCGAAGGAATAAACAATGAGGCGACAACGGCCCCCGGTGACAAATTCTGGTCATGCCGGTTCTTCAGTGCGGTGATCCTTGTGCAACCCAAGAGTGTTGTAACAAGATCTCACAAGACAAAGTTCGAGCCTCCGATGTTTTGCCAAACCAGCGCCAAGGAAAAGGAGAACCTTTTATCTCTTGCGGCAGGAAAGCAAGCCGGTGACCATACCAAAGATCGCGTGCCGGATGTGTCCGACGGAGGGAATTGCAGGTGTGTCCATACAATTCTTATTAGACAAAGCAGCCGTATCGTGGCACCAGACACATAATTTGTGTAGGACACGCGGGCTGCGGCCAGAATTTTGTCATCAAAGTATCGTCTGGCCAAAGACCGGCTTAAATCTCAAAAAACCGTCGTTCAATTTTTTTTCGTCTTGGCCATATTGGTGGGCCCGAGGGTTTTCTTCACTAGTTCGGAAATCACTGGGCGCACGATTGTCAGGAAAACTGCTGTGCACTAGGATTGCACCCTGCAATCTTCCCCATGCTTATTAAATTTCAGCAAATGCCAGTCCCCATCCATACGAAAACCTCTTGGCCGCCCACGGTGCGGTGGGTTGAGTTCCTTCCTTCTTTGTTCCAATATATTGGTTGTTGGGACGAAATGGCACGACACCCTGACCCTGTCGCTCCACTCCACAAGGAAGGTCGTTCACTTTTACACCAACTATCGCAAATTACGACTTGGTCACGGAATGTGTTGGCACGTTTTTTCACCCGCAATCTGTGGGCGTGCAGGAGCTCAACTCAACCAAACTGATCAATTTCATAGGGTTTATTTGTCCCCACGTTTGCCTTGACCACCACGCTCATGTTATCCCGCTTCGCAAAATGTGCGTTCTGATTTTGCCACTGCATTCAAAAACGCCGCGCCAACATGGACAATTCAAGTGCTTACATGGCATAAATTTGCGAACATGTTTCACATTTTGATGCGGTAGTATCGCTGTGTCATGTTCTGGTGCTGGCACGAAACGATAAGTCAAACAAATTCGCTGCTCTTGCACGTGCGTTTCTGCAAAAACAGCGGTTGAACGGCACGCCCACAACTGTTTGTTTTTTTGGATTTGGGCGCATCTTGGTCCACATTTTTGTATACACGTAATGGGCAAGCCACGTAATCACGTCACCTGTTGAATGGCGATTTGAACTATGCATATTTATCTTTATGTATACCAAAATTATATATATATATATAATACCTACATATTCGATAACGTCTCTATTCTATGTATCTATTTTTCTATATATCTATATATATCTGTCTATCTATATGTCTATATATCTGTATGTATTTACCATCTTACACACAGCTTCACACTTGCAAAGGCTCAGCACAACTTTTCCTGAAGAGGGGAATTCGATGCTGGTGCTGCTACGGCCAGGGTTAGGCTTAGGAGTCACAAATGCTATACATTCAAATCTCAAGGTCTAATGAAGGAACTCGTCGGTAGTGATGCCACTGGATGCGCAATTGACGTTGGAAGGCACACAACAGGCGGAGCCGGTAAATGGACATGTCAGCGATTGATCGCCTCAAAAGGCAAATGGTGTGCCGAATGGAAGCCAATGCAGCTGGGGCATCACGCTCTTCCAAGGAATCCTCAACGTCAATGAGCTGGTACAGACATTGATACATCTCTTGAACATGCCGATCTGCACGGAAAACAGGTTCCAAAAGTTGTTGAAGAGATTGTTCCCCGCGAAAAGGCACCAAGGTCATGGCCGAATATGGAGGAGATGGGGTAGGATGGCGGGATGAAAATTTGAGTTGGCTGAGCCCACTGCAATGCATTGCAAACAACATGCACATGTGTTCAGCCGACCACACATTATGGTCTTGTGTGTACATGGTAATGTATTGTCTTACGTACCTTCAGAAACTGCCCTTTCCATCTTACACACAGCTTCACACTTGCAAAGGCTCAGCACAACTTTTCCTGAAGAGGGGAATTCGATGCTGGTGCTGCTCCCCTATCACCAACCTGCTTCGAATCTGGACACAATGTCTTTGACAACTGAGGTTGGATCTAAATTGATTTGCAGCCTAACATCTAGGCCGGACAGCACATTGCGTGAGGGGGCATCTGCCACATTGGCGTGGCTGGGCACACGCTCAAACCACATTACAGCACTCGCACTGAACTCCCATTCCAGGATTGTTTGGAATATGGCTTGGTCGATGGAAAGGCCGGCTTTACCAGACACCACCCGTGCCAGCACAGCTTCATTGTCGATGAACACGACCACACGGTCACATGGTCTAAGTGCCAAAGGGTGTAGAAGCTGGGTGGCACCAATCATGAGCGCCGGGGCTTCCATCTCGAAAATCATTCCCTTCTTGCGCATGGGGTTGAGGAGGCTCACTGCATCAGCCGGCAGCTGCTCAGAAAAGAAAGCACCTCACCGTTGTCATCTATCAGGACACCTCCAAGGCCTGACACACCATCTTCATAGCTGGCGCCGGTATAGAGATGGAATACTCTCCCCACATCTGCCAACACCTTGCGGGGTTCGCCAGTGAGAATGCGGTTGCGAAGAAAATTCAGGCTCTTGAGGAGATCACCATCGACAGACACATCACCAACCATGCCTTCCAACCTGGACAGCTGCTTCATGTGGATCCCGGTCAGGCGCCCAAAGATCTGTGACTCCGCAAAAACCAAGCGCCCTCTCAAAGCTTTCATCTCCGCCGCCGTGATGGACCCTCGAGAAACGATCTCGTCAATGGAGGCCGTCAATTCTCTGACCCTGCTTTCAACATTGCTAATGGTGATGCTCCCAAGGTGTGCATCCTGCAGGTCAATTTGCACGCCCAAGATTCTTGAAATAGCATCAAATCCACCTTCCTTCTCATCTGAAGTCTGCCAGCCAGTTATAAGAAAGAGCAGCTTCTGCGCCAAGTCTATCTGGCGGGCTTCGTGCACTTCAGCCACCAAAAAGTAGTCATCAAAGTAAACTGACCATTGCAACCCAAAGATAATCACTCCAATGCGCCACAGGGCATATGAAGTCCTACAAAACCCCATGACTGCTGCTCTTGCTCCAAAGCGAAGGACCAAAGTTTGGAAAGCTTCTGGAAGACCGGTTTCAGGAGACAGCACACAGATGTAGCCATCATCCAAAGCAGCCTTGGATATTGGCAAGTTCTTGTAGGCCTTGCGGAGGTCAATCGTCTTGCAAACTAAGCTCTCACCAGGCCTCACTCTCATGCGCCTGACAAGGCCTGCACAGATCATGTCGATGCCCATCGGTGCAATGGACTCTGCGCAAGAGTTGGTGACATTGATGAGGGATTCTAAGAAATCATCGATGGGTCTAAACTTTGAGATCCGGCTTCCATCGGCTAAAGTGGCTGTTTGCTGCACACCAAAACGCCTAGTGAGGACTGCATCCTTCGGCAGCTCTTCCAGTGAGAAGGGGCCTCTCATCCAGCCTTTCTGGCATTCCTCAAGGGTTGACTTGTAAATCTCATTACACATGTCTCCGCCTTTGGACCTTTTGACCGCTGCCCAGGTGGCTTCCCTCGACAGCGCAGACATTTCACGAACTTGCTCAGGAAGGAGTGTTGCATACAAGGGCTTGCATGGAAATGCCCCTCCCGACGGAATTGGGCCCATGAGGTCAAAACCTTTGGAGATGTCTGCAGCAATGTTGACATCCGGTGACCCTGAAGCTCGTACCATCTCATCAAAGAGCTGAAGGTTTTTCGTTTTAGGATGTCCTTGGCATGCTCGGGCGACTCATCCACGCCATCATGCCCTAGGCCCTTTAGTTGACGGAACCTTGACACCCACTTTCTCATAGCTTCTGCGCGCTCCAATCCAAAGCAAGAGAGTGCGGGGATTGTACACACATCTTGTCAAACAGGCATGTCAAGGCCTCATGAACTCCATCTAGAAAATGGCCTGGGTGTGAAAGGCCAGCTGCTGTAGACACAAAATAGATTGTGGGTCCCAAGCCACACCATACTCTACCATCCAGCTGTCTTCTGTTCCTTGCCCCGCCACATCCCCTTGTAAAACTGGGGCACGAAATTGCTTGGCATGTGCAGGTACAACAAAGCAGGGTGGGACAGTAGTGCATTGTGGTGGGAGAACATGGTCGTGCGAGATGACCGCCGGCAGGGCGCAAACTATGTCTTTGGGTCCAAAAATCTTCAGGATATAAGCATATTCCCGCATCAACGGCTTGAGGCGTTTGCCACGTGGCTGCAGGCCGGTAGAGGCCTTGGCCTGCAGGTGCAAACTGGTGTGGTCATCGTCCTGCAATGACAAGGGCACGTCCACTGCACCATGCGAAATTGCAACTTGGTGAATACAATTAGCCCATTCACGACACAAGCCAGTGGGATACTCAACTTCCAAAGCCGTTGCCCAGCCCTTGGGGGTCTTGCCCCAAGGCAGATGTTCGTGTGACTCATCACAATCTCGACAGAGTTGAAGAAAACATCTATGGTTAGCCAACACTTCGAACCAAAGGCGCAATGGTGAAAAGTATCTCGTGCAGCTGTGCAGAAATGGGTAAAAGTTGCTCCTTCAAAAAGCTGGTGTTCCACATGTGTGAACGTGCTGGGTTCTCGAGCGTGCACAATGTGCCCTGTTGTGTGGCATAGGCCATGATTTCACCACTGAGCATGGACACGGGCAGCATCTTTGGGCGAAAGGTTGTTGAGCCCATCTGGCCGTTGGGTGCTTCTCAGTGGAGGCGGATCATAGCCCACACGCCTTCGTATATCTCTGGCTCTGGATGACGTCCCGCACGGTGGGCCGAGATGAATGCAAAACACTCGTGGCTGTTTGAGAATGCGCCACAAGAGAGACTGACCTGAGTCTGTGGACAGGTCAATTCTAATGACGGGGGCTTTGACTTGCTTGGTCACATGAGCATCAATGCCTGTGCTATGCTGGCAGCCCATGCGTCTAACTTCTGCAGTCAATCCTGCAGTTCCTGAGAAAACTTCCACAAAAATCAGGTCTGACAGCGTAGTGCCAGAGACCCTGTTGAACAAACGTTTGGAAAAATCATCGTGCTGCACAAAATTTCGCCTGACACCGCGTGCAAGCTCCTCAGCTTTGTCGATGGCAGCAGGTGAAGGGCATGGCTGAGGTCGGCCCTCCACAAGCTCAGAGGGTCAAGCGATAGGAGCATTGCATTGATGCGCAGAATGCGCACCGAAGCATCTCATGCAGCTATGCTGGCCCTTCACACATTCCTGCCCAGGGGTTGCCAAATCACACCCTCGAGAGGGGTTGAAATTGTAACACATCCTCTTCCCTGACTTTGTCTGCTGGTGCAGGCCGATGAGCTCCACCGGCATTTTGCCCTTGGACGAAGGCTTTGACTTGCCTTTGCCCTTGCCCTTGTTGTTCCTCTTTGAAGGCTTCTCAAATTTGTTCTTGGGGCGTGGATTCAATTTGGTGGCATCTTCATGCCTCGGCTCAGGCTGAGGTCGGCCTTGGACATTGGCACGGTCCAAGGGCAAGGGCATGAGGTGGAACATCACGGCTGGGTCAGTTTGCAAGTCCTCAAGGGCAGTGTCCAAAGGTAAGGATCCACCGGCTTTGCGTTTGAGTGTTTGTACCTTTTTTAGCCATGCGAACCCAGCCGGCTCTATCTGCTCTGAGGATCTGCTCCATGCTTGGCCTTCTGAAGCCTGGAGGCGCCGGTGATTGCAGTTGATCCAGTAGGGCTCGATGCCAGCGCTCCATTGTACGGAATGTACACACCTGCATCAGATCGCAGGCCAATGCTCTCCTGGTGAAAGCTTGATGGAGTTCCAGCTCGTTGGATATCTGACATTTGTCTCTTCTCTCAACATCTTGCACAGTCAGGTTGACATTGTCCAGGACAAGCTCCTTCCCTGGACGCTCGCGAGACACCTCACTCGCCCTTGTTGTAAACCTGTGTGGTTCCAAGTACATCGGTGTGTCTAGCTCCATCATCTTCGCAACATAATCATAGGAAGCATGGGAAACCTCTAGGGGTCCAACCAGCTCAAAGCCTTGGAGCCTAGTTTTCTCATTTTGTATGCGAGTAGCACGTTCGGCCTTCTTGCTTGACTCCGTGCCACCCAAGACAGATTTGATCTGGGATGCCGAAAGCGTCTGAGCATCGAACATCAGTCTCCTCATTGAACTCAGCTCACCCACTGTTACAGTCAGGGTCATCTGCAAGGAGTTGTTTCAAGGAATCATCGGGTGGCGAAGTTCCCGGGGTGGTGACTGAAAAGCCAGCTTAGAAAGGTTGACAATGCCCTGGTTTTGCAACCTCGCAAGCTGTACCCTAGTGATCCCATGCTCGATGGCCCTGGCATTGAAGGCAGCTTCTGACTCCAGGATAGTCGCCATGGATCTAACCTGAGATTAGTGTCTGTGTGGTCATTGAAATGAATGATAGGCATGTGCTGTCATGTGTTGCAAGGCTTGTATTCACATCTGTCAAGCTTGGTCCAACGACCCTACAAATGCGGACACTCGTACATTCAGTCCTGGCACAAGAGTGCAACTATTGCAGCCACGGCAAAATTAAATGCATGAAGCACAATGTAGCGACACCAAAACTGTTTTTGATCATGCACCAAGATCAGTCTTTGCGCGCCCGCTTCACTGCGGTGCCTAGGGCCTCCTCGCGGGCCCCTTGTGCCGTTGGTGCATGCCCCTTGTTGCATTGCTGACATCTCATTGCATCCACAAAGAATTTTGAAGTGAAAGGTCTATATTCTTTGCTGAGCGCCCTGCCACATACAAACGCCTTCCTGTGGCCAAAGGTTGCAAGGGCATGGATAAGTTTCGAGCGATGATGCTGAAAAAGCTCACAGCCTGGATGCCAATGGCCTGCCGGCCTCTGACTAATCGCAAGGTCATGAATGACTTCCTCTGCAGACGACTCATCCGAATCAAACTCAGAGTCAGACCCATCAGTGACGACATCCTCTGTCAGCGTTTCAGTTGGCAAGGCGGCTACTGTCACATCCTCAGCAGGTCCAAAAACCACCTGTTCCTCAGAGTTCTGAACTGCAGAGGCAGTGTCATCGAATGGAGTCGTTGGTGCAGGGCTAACACTGTCAACAGGAGTTGCTGGGAGAACGGGTGGCATGACAGTAGGTGTGAACATGCCTGACCTGGTCAAGTCTGGTGAAAATCGCCCTGCACGTATGTCACTCAGCATACGTTCCAAGACCCTCAAAGGTGCACTCTGCATGTCCCTAGCATAGACCTCCAGTGAGCCTCGCTGCAGCTGATGATGCCCCAAGATCAAGCGATCGTCCGGCGATGCTCCGTACTTGCTAAACATGATCAGCGTTGTGGCTTTGCAACCATGTGGCGTAAATCCCTCAGGTTCAAAATCTTTGGATTGGCTCAAGACACCATGCATCCACTTGCAGACTTCTGTAGAGGTAACTGCCCGATCAGTCCAGTCACCTATCTGAGTCGGGGCAGGCAAGAGGGGCTTGGGTCTGTCCCACTCACAAAGATTGAGCCCCACCTTTCTTGAGACCTCCACAAAATCGTGTCCCCAAGCGCGGGGGCCCAGGCCCTTGATCGGGGCGATGAGCGGCAGGTACGCTCCTAAGCGATTTCCTGTGGCACGCATCTTGTGTGATAAAGAATGCATTTCCAAAAACCCAAGAGACCCATCACTGTTTTCCTCCACTGAGTCCAAAAAGACCTTCGCAATCTGTCTGAGGTCACCAAACCTAGCTCTCGAGAAAATTGCAAAAAGAAAGACACCAACCGCAAACCGATCAACCAAGGTCTTGTCTTGGTCGCAGAGAAAAACTTCTAGGAACTGGATTGTCTTGACATTGAGCGTTGTCGACTGCTTCCTCAATGGTCTCGCTTGCTGGGCCGATCTGATGACACCACTCACCCAGGCCGAATCAAATGCAGAAAGATCACAATCTAATCCAACTACAAACTTCATGAACTTGAGAACCTCGATAAAGCCCTTGAAAGATGAGTGCCCGGCTCCATTGTTCCTCAAGTGCCGGACGTAATTCTTGATAAGTTCTGCTGTCACTGGAAAAGGAAGTCTCTTGGCTTCACCGGAAGCCCATCCAACAAATTTGGTTATCTGGGACAACCTCCTGGAGAGTGTGGCAGGTGACTTGCCACCCAAAACCTCTGCCACTGTTCTAACCCTTTGAGGAAAATTCAATGCATGAATGTCGATCCCAATGTCGAATGCTGAAGAATTAACCGAAATCAAAGCTTCCCAGCGTTGTGCCAGCAAGTTCAATTGGCTTCTTTCATCCAGATGGCACGTCCGAAAAGAGTTGAAAGAAATTGCACCTTCAAAAACCGTTGCTTTATCCGAAACAACCACAGCTGGCTCACGCCTTGTGCCTTCCACTTCACTTGCAGGCTCCACATACCCAATGACAGGTGGCACACTTGGAAACTCCCATGGTTCACGGTTTCCAAACACCCAAGACATAGAAGCGGTCTCCCAAGGCATGACTATCAAATCCGCTCTAGATGTTGAAGCATGTGCATCTGCAATAGCGCTGTGCATGTGTTCTCTAAAGGTGTCAAAAGTGTTACAGTCAATCTCAAGAGGATTCACCTGTCCATGGTCTGTGGCCGCTGAACGATCACCGCCCTCAGACGTTTCGATGCTCACTGCGCTTCCCATAGAGTACCTGTAGGCGAGCAGTGTGTAAATCAGCAACAAAACCATGGGTGATCCATGTACGCCGACACTGCTCTCAAGCAGCACACCCGGCCTGGATACATCAATTGCCACACCGGCCTTGTTTAGGCCCAGACCACAACACTATAGGTCAGATGACACACCCCCTTGACGCCAGGCACACTGCCCTTAGTCACCTGACATGGGGCTGTGCTATCACATGCCAACATCTGACACACGATGCCTACACCTTACTCAGTGACATGTCAATGTGCGACTTAGCGAATGATAGTCCGTGGCCCTGAAATGTCAATGTGCCGTCTCAAATGGTCTCCTACGACCCAAACACCAAAAGCAATGTGGCAAACACTTTATGGCAATTTTTTTTTTGCAGCCACACCTTTTTCGGGCGAGTTCACGCACGGGTGGTGGGGCTCAGGGGGGCATCCGAGAGGGGTGGGGCGGTTGGTCCTCGGGGTGGGTCTCGAGGAGCTCGCTGAATGGGCGGGGAAGGGGACCAGGGTGCCGGCGAACGCTCGCTGCGCGGCACAGCTGATGAGGGCAGACCATCGGGCGATCCAGGCGGTCCTGGCGGTGGCCTGGAAGGAATGGGGGACCCCGCGCGCCTTTGCATGGGCCAAGGCGCGGATGGTGTCGACCGCCTCTGTGCTGAACCGGCCGCCGAGTTCCAGCCCGAAGACCAGCAGGCGGCAGCGATCGGCGCGGGCGAGTTCAGGGTAGGTTCGGTATTTCCGCCGCCGCGCGNGCCGCCGAGTTCCAGCCCGAAGACCAGCAGGCGGCAGCGATCGGCGCGGGCGAGTTCAGGGTAGGTTCGGTATTTCCGCCGCCGCGCGAGGGTGAGCGCCGCTCCGGTCATGGTGCCACGGTAGCGGCAGGGGTTCCCAGCTGTGTGAAGGGGGGACACCAAGGTGCAATCGACCGCCAATTGGGTGCCGTGGTGGAGGGGGAGGCCGACGGCGATGATCTCGATGCGCCGGTCATCGTGGCGGTCAACCACGACGTTGAAGTCCCGGAGGAAGACATTGGCGCTGACGGTCGCCCCCGCTTCGCGGAAGACCCGTGCCACGGCGCGTTCCAGGGCAGGGGCGCGGGAGCGAAGGGCCCCGGATCGAGGGCAGGAGGCCCGGCGGTCGCCCAGAGGATCATGCTGGGCGCCACAGCGGCATGTGGCGGATGTGAGGGGCAGGGGGCTGCGCAGGCGCCGCAACATGAGGAGGCGGAAAAGGGCCGGGTCGAAGGTGTATTCTGGGGCGGTGGGGGGGATGGTGAGTCACTGGAGTTGATGCTGACCAACCATGTCAAACAGTGACAGCCCCACACCTGGACCGCGTCACTCGAAAGAGCCTCCGTCAGTGGTCGGTTTACAACATTCACACGACACCTGTTCTCTGATTTCACACCTCGCCTGTGACACAGTGCAGAAACAAAAGAAGCCCAGGCTTAGGTGCTGGCCTCACACATGTGAAACGTAATTGAATGAAACAAACATCCTGGCATGATAGAGGCATCCTCTACCAATGCGCTGTGAAATTATACATTGCCACACACATGCTGCAGCGACATCCACTGATCAAGTTCCGGGCCTTCACTCGGATCACCTGAACACATGTGGGGGCAATGACATGAACAAACATGCAATGGTCAGAGATGAAGTGAAAGAAAGTGATAATTCCACAAGCACCACAAGAAATGATTCACAAATACCCTAAGTGAAAGTACCTCAAAAGCGGTCCCACAACTGCCTGTGTGAAAAACAGCTGCGGGCTGGAGCCATGTCAAAGGGAAACATCTGGTGTTGGTGCATGCCATGGAAGCAAGTGTGCCTTACAGGACATCCCTGCAAATTGTTGACAGCACATCACGGCAGTTGCGGACGGTACATCACCGTTGTCAACACTTCAAACCACCCCTCTCATTCTCTGTGGATACTGCGTGTCACTACCTAATGAAGAGCTCAGCAGGCACGTTCAAAAACACAATGAAGTCGTCATACCAAATGAAGGGCAGATTGTGTCAAGCATCCTGCAAGAAAAACTGTGCGCCCACCCCCCATCTCAGGTACAGAGCAACTCAATGTTCAGGCGCTGGAAAAGGGCGCCCCGAAAGGAGGTCGTCGGCCAAGTCTTCGTGCTGAGCTGCCAAAGCTTCAGCAATGCGCCCAACGTAGTTGCGCATCTGATTGAATCGCCCCTCAAGGGCATGGATCTGCTCCTGCAGTCGCAGCGAGTATGCACGAAGACGGCACAGCGCATCCAAAATGTCGGGCCCTGGAACCCGGAGCCGGCGCAAGTCCATGGATCCTCGTCACGCAGCCGGCCATCCAGCGGGGCAGAGGTTGATAACCAGGTCATCCTCAAGGAAAAGCTGCACGTCGCTCAGCGGCTTGGAACTCATGAAAATGAAACACAAAGTCTTCTCGGTGGTCAAATCTTTGTCCCAGGGCACCCAAAAAGGCCCGAGATCGTAAAGAACAGGCAAGTTCACACGAGTCCTGGGAAGCATCACCGGAAAAATGGCGTCGCCAATCTCACAGCCAGCGGTATCCAAGCCCAAAAAGGGCAGCAAACTGTTCACTGTCATGGCCTCATCACCAAGAGGAAAGGAGACGTGAACACAAGTCTCTGGCGGCGGAAGGCAAACCTCCATCTCAACAAGTGAAAATCCACACTGACCAGGCGAGGGGGGTCAAGGTGCACGACGCAAGGACAGGGAAGAAGACTGAGCACCACCACGATGGTCGATGGGCCACGGGAGACAATTCCACGGGCGAAACAATGGCGACACTACCACGGTGCTGAGCGGATCCACGGGTCATGAAAATTTGAGTTGGCTGAGCCCACTGCAATGCATTGCAAGCAGCATGCACCAGTGTTCAGCCGACCACACATTATGGTCTTCTGTGTACATGGTAATGTATTGTCTTACGTACCTTCAAAAAATGCCCTATAAATACATGTACAGGTTCGTAGTCCATATATTTATACATCTATAATTATATATTTATACATGTATAATTATATGTCTACATGTTTGTATGTCAAAATCTCTATTTATCCATCTATCCATATATGTACAAATGTGTATATTTGAATGTCTATGTGTTTCAATGTCAACATGTCTATATGTCTATATTTCCATATGTTTATATGGATATATACATATACATATATATATATACATATCTATATATATGTATATATTGCTATACATCTATATATCTAGATATCTGAACAGAATTTGACGCAATATTGGCGGTTGGGGAAATATGTGGCGTCCTTGCCTCCCAGCAGGTGGGTGCTACGTGTACTCCATTGGGCACCACGAGGAAGGAGAATGGCTGGATACCCGCGACACATGTGGCAAAGCAAATTGATAGCGTATGCAAGATATCGACATTTGGGAAACTGGATGGAAATTAGTGAAAATTTGTGGTCGGAACAGCTGAATGATTTCATTGATTTTGGCAAGCGACCATGATGAAGTTTCCTTGTATTGTGTTTCACTTTTTGTTGCCTGCGCCCAAAGGGGCCGCCATTGGCATGCAGGCTCGGCTCGGCTCGACTATCTAGATATCTATACGTTCATCTCTTTATATATTTTTGTATCTATATATATATATAAATATATATGTACATTATTTATCTATATATCCATATGTCTATGTATCTGCATATCTATGTGTCTGTATATCTATGTCTCTGTATAACTATATAACTATATGTTTATGTATCTATAGGTCTATATATCTGAATATCTGTATACCTATAAATCTACATGTTTATATGTTGATATATATATATGTATATATGTATATCTTTCTATCTATATATATATATCTATATCCCTATTTTTTCCTCCATTTGTTTATGAGGTGTATTTATCTATCCACATATGTTCCGTTTTCTAAATGTGTTTTCTCTCTTTTCTTTCTCTCTCTCTCTCTCTCTCTCTCTCTCTCTCTTTTTCTCTCTCTCTCTCTCTCTCTCTCTCTCTCTCTCTCTCTCTTTGTCTCTCTCTCCGCCTATCTGTCTGTGTGTCTGTCCGTCCGTCCGTCCTTCCGACGTTCCGTCCGTCCGTCCTTCTGTCCGTCTCTTTGTCTGTCTACCTATCTGTCTATCTGTCTATCTACCGCCGTATGTATCAACATATTTAACCATCTATCTACATATCCTGTCTGTCTGTCTGTCTGTCTAAAACCCATCAGTCACTGAGTCAATCAGTCAGCCAGTCAGTCAAGCAGTCACTCAGTCAGTCAGTTTGTCAGTCAGTCTGTCTGTCTGTCGGTCTGTCTGTCTATCTGTCTACTTATCTATTTATCTATCTATCTATCTATCTACCTATCTATCTATCTATCTATCTGTCTGTCTGTCTGTCTGTCTGTCTGCCTGTCTGTCTGTCAGTCTGCCTGTCTGTTTGTCTATCTATTTTTGTATCCATCCATCCATCCATCCCTGTCTGTCTGTTTGCCTGTCTGTCTATCTATCTCTCTGTCTCTCTGTCTATCAATCAATCAATCTATCTATCTATCTACCTATCGATCTATCTATCTATCTGTTTATCTGTGTATCCATTTCTATGTATATTTATTTGTTCTATGTATCCCTCTGTCTGCCCAGCTATCTGTCTACCCATTTATCTATTTATGTGTCTAACCATGTGTGTGTCTACTTGTTCATCTGTTTACCTTGTTCTCTCTTCACTTGATTTGACTTGACCCAACATGGGAATGATACAATGTATGAGTTGAGTCACACAGGTGGCTGCATGAAATCCCACTGTGAATGTGACAATCAAGCTTTGGATGGTTTTGTCAGCGCAACGGGCTACGCAATTCGATGGCGACGGCCGTACAAATGTCTGCAATTTGTGCTGCGTTGTTGTTTCAATGCCTGCCTGACCATGACGGATTAATGGTGCTGCAACAACAGGGTAACTTTATGGGCCCAAGTCCACCAGCAGCGTTTGGAAAATGTCTGGCGCATTATGCCACGGATGGGATCCCTTCACTGGGGGTGCCAAGCCACGTTCCCTACATTGACTGCATCCTCCTTTTTTCCCCATACTTGGGTGGACGAACCAAATCACATGTTGCCTTTCACCACATTTTGTTTTCTCCAGCCTACAACATGGCAGAAAAAATTCAAGAACCTTGCAATAAAATGTTGCCGCTGGAAAAAAGTCGCCGGTCCGACATTTGAAGCAGGAAACACGACACAACAAATTCATGCACTTTTTTGTTCCTCCTCGTCAACCAATTTCCAGAATTTAGATCCAATTGTGTTGCCAACCATCAATGAATTGTAGAGGTAGAAATGTTGATATACATTTTTTAAATTTTTACGTGATGGAAAAATATACACAAGTACGATTCATAACTCGAAGAACAAGCAGCGAAGAAACGGGATGTGGTGGGGGATGGCGATGTGGACAACCACCATTGGTGGTGTTGAGCGGTTTTAAGGAGAATGGCATGGACGAAGTGGAAATGGGCGACCTCATGAAGTAGGTAGCGAGGTTGAAAGAAACCCAGTGGCCACGGGAAGACAACCTCCAATCGCATTAGCGCATTTTGATACTCCGACCCGGGTTTTGAATTTCATTCGTGGTCAAGAACGAAACGCTGACATGCTTGCACACAAAGTGTGGGCATCCGGAAACCCATCGAAGGAAGGAAGGTGCCGGTGCAAACTTTGCAAGCACCAAATTTAGCAATAAAATCTTCAAATTTGTCATTGTTTCGGATATTTTCTCCTTTTTTTCTCATGAAATGCAAATCAACAAATTCTGTGGCCCGATGTCCGTCATTTGTTGGGCATGGTGAGGCGGTGTGCTATCCCTAGATCCAAATTTCCTGTAAACACCAGAGCTATCTTTTGCCGCTCCCTACTTGGTTACGCACAGCTTTACTTGGCATTGCCATGTCTGCCCGATGCATCGCCAAATCGCCTGAAATGCTTCCGATTGTCCTCAATTTGTCGTCCATCCTTGCCATTGCAATTCAGAATCACATCTTGTGGGAGGAAACTCTCCAATGCGAACATTTTTTTCTCCAACTGAAACATGGAGAAACCATCAAGAAGAAGTGTTTGAAACCGCTCCGGGTGATCGTGTTTACTTGAGTGGCGGCGGGCAATGTCATGGTTTTTTCCCGTGCAGGTTTCTCGTATGACCGACTTATCTGTCCACACAGTGTCATCCAGAATTTGCATTTTGAAGTTCACTTTGGAACATGTTAGCTATAATTTATGTTCTTGTTATTTTCGGACTTTGTGGGATGATGCTGCTTTACTTGAGCACATGTACAAAATCAATCAAAATCATGGAACTTGCTTTGGGATGCATACTTTGGACAAACATTTCGTCAAGACACGGTTCCGATTTGAATTATCACTTGCAGGCTGCTTCCAAGTCATTTTTTGCGAACCGTTGGATATTTTGCGACAAAACAGTTTCCTTGAGACAACGGCTGACGTACTTTGAGAAAGTAATTTTACCAGCTGCTCTTTATGGATCTGCGCACCGGAAAATATACAAGCATAAAATGAGACATTTGGATGTGGCAATGCGTCGTTTTCTGCGGTCTGTGGTAGGTCCTCCACCAGGTATTGATTGGAACGCTCCGTGGCATGAAATCCCGCACATGTGGAATCTACGGGTTCAAGAACGCACATCCGCTGCACACATGAAACCGTGGTCAGTGCATTGCTTGAAAAGTATTGGTAATCTGTTTCATACGTTGTTACCCTGCCAACGGACCGTTGGTTGAAACGGGTATATACTGTTTTTGGAATGGTTTGCTCCAAAACGGATCTGGCGGCCTACGAACAAATGGGACGCAATGTTTGAACAATTTTGCCGCTGGAAATGTCTGGGCGATTGGAAGGTCGAAGCGTTGGATGATGAATCTTGGAGAAAACTATGTCCCGAGTTCGTGACCTCGCCAACGGCAATTAGATATTTTTTTCCCGTTTTAGGTTGTATCACGCTTGTGCCCAAGACTGGCCACCCATTGTGGCATACAAGCCTCAATTCAATTCAATTCAATTCAATTCAGTTCAATTGAATTCAATTGAATTCAATTCAATTCAATTCGATTCAATTCAATTCAATTCAAGTCAATTCACATGTGTGATTCATTTCGCTCCTTGACATAATGAAAGGCAAGTGGACAAAAAAAGTGACAAGCATGAATGTGGCCGTTTTGTTGATCAGTCCTGACCCTGGAAAAATATCCACCCATTGTAAACATGTCTGTTAGCTGAGGCTTTGGGTTCCAAACCAGTTTTTTTTAACCAAAAAAGATAGGCGAAAAACTACAAACACGTTCCAGTGCCAAGTGCGCAATTGCAGCCGCATCTCGCAATGGTTTAGTTCATGTATCATATCTGTTTATCGGTTTTTTAGGTTTTGTATCGTCTGAACATTTGTGCAGCGAACTGTTCATCTGACCCAGATCACATCCGTGAGGATATACGTGCATATGTTTGGCACAGGGCCAAAATCATATATGGCAATGCGTGTTATTTTGCCAGCGGCGAATCGGCGATTGTGGAACGCCAACTAGACCGACGACACACTGCTTACACATGGTTGGTTTAGCCAGCTGGAAGACCTTGAAAAATGTCAAACAAGAATTGGTCCTCCCTCGGTATAGACCCTTTTCCTCCTCCAAACCATTCCCCTCACAACCATCGAATGCAATTTCAAGCGTCTTTGCCTTCACATGCTGTTGACATTTCTTACGATTTTCATGAATTGTGCAATTGGGGGGTAAGGCCACAAAAAAAAAACACTGGGTCAATTTCGCATGGAATGTAACAGTGCAGCAGTCAAATGCACAGTGTGGTCATGGGACATTACAGGTTTGGTTTCCGATGTCGACGATGCATTACCGTCCGCCTGTTTTCGTGACCAGGTGGTTTTCCAAAACACGTTTCCCAAAATAGATTGTTTAATGGTTTTGGTTTGAATGAAAATTGAACATCGTGGTACAGTTTCCCATATTAGACAGTGACAAAAAAACGCTGCACAACACATTTGCAACAACACATTTGCAATGTTCTTAAAGCAATTGTTCCCTCGGATTTTCTTACGCGTTATATTTTTCATTTTGCTGTGAACCGGCGGTGGTTGCTGCAATTTACCAAGAATTCAACGGTTCGTCCGGTGACGTCTGTGCTAAAATTGTTGAAGTATGTTTTTTGAAGTAATTCAGACCCTCATGTACACGTTTCGTGGCAAATTTTTGACACCAAAAAAAAACAATCGAACCCTCAGGCCGGATAACAACACGGAAAACTGTAAGCGAAGACTTTGCAAATACACGCAAATTCTCGATCCAATTCGAACATGCACTCACCGCTTGCATGCTTGTCACGCCTGGGACTGGGAACCGCAAGTCAAACACCCTCAAAATCTGTAAAATTAAGACGCGTAAAATTCAAGCAAGACCCGTCGGTTCATGGAATTTCTTTCCTTTTTTGAACATCACAGGTGGATTTCAACACCGAAATTGAACGGCAACCGAAGCAGATACAAATCAATGCTGCAAAACTGATTTGGATCACTTAAGGTTTTGTGGACAAAAAAATGCGAATTTAGCAGAAGGTCCGTCCCGTGTTTTTTCATGCAAACCCATGTTCACAAGAACTGTGGCAAGAAACTGGTTTGGATCTTTTGTGCTTGTCGTTAATCTACCAGTAGTACCGCACAAGGCGGTGGCGGAAGTTTCAAAGATAGGAAACCTATAGGAGAGGTTCGTTGCCGTGAATGATGGATGGCAGCGCGACCCCACTGATGGACCGACAAGTGGTTGGACTCTCGCGCGATCTGTCAGTCTATTTCTATGAGTCTGTCCATGCATCTGGTTCTTTATCCGTTTATCATCTGGTTTTCATGTTATTTAGCTATTTGTCTATCCCCTATCTGTATCCATCTATGCATCTGTCCATCCGTCGGTCTTTCCATCCATCTGTCAATGTATCTATCCGTTTATCTGTTTATTTCTCTGTCGATCTGTCTTTCTGTCCATCTTTCTGACTATCAAACTGTCTAACTACCTATCTGCGTTTCTATCTTTCTATGTGTCTGCTTGTCTATCTCTTTCTCTATCTGTGTATCTATTTTGTTGCTTATTTCTCTATCTACCTATCGATCTATCCGCATGCTTAAATATCGGTCTACCTGTCTGTCTGTCCATCTATCTGTTTTAAATCAGTTTATTTATCTATTTGTGTGTCCGTTTATCTGTCTATCTGTCCATCCATCTATCTGTCGCCAATCTGTCCTAGTTGTAGTTGTAGTTCTGGTGCAGTGCAATGGTGTAATGTAGTGGTGGTTGTAATATTTGTTCTGGTGGTGGTGGTGGTGGTGGTGGTGGTGGTGGTGGTGGTGGTGGTGGTGGTGGTGGTAGTAGTAGTAGTAGTAGTAGTACTAGTAGTAGTAGTAGTAGTAGTAGTAGTAGGTAGTAGTAGGTAGTAGTAGGTAGTAGTAGTAGTAGTAGTAGTAGTAGTAGTAGTAGTAGTAGTAGTAGTAGTAGTAGTAGTAATAGTAGTAGTAGTAGTAGTAGTACTAGTAGTAGTAGTAGTACTAGTACTAGTACTAGTACTAGTACTAGTACTAGTACTAGTAGTAGTACTAGTACTAGTAGTAGTAGTAGCAGGAGTAGTAGTAGCAGGAGGAGTAGTAGTAGTAGTAGTGGTAGTAGTAGTAGTAGTAGTAACAGTGATAGTAGTAGTAGTAACAGTGATAGTAGTAGTGGTATTGGTAGTGGTAGTGGTAGTGGCAGTGGCAGTGGTAGTGGTAGTGGTGGTAGTAGTAGTAGTAGTAGTAGTAGTTGTTGTTGTTGTTGTTTTAATTGCAGTTTTTGTTTTTGTTGTTGTTGTTGTTGTTGTTGTTGTTGCTGTTGTTGTTGTTGTAGTTGCAGTTGTAGGTGTAGGTGTAGTTGCATTTGTGGTAATCGTAGTCGTAATAATTTGGTTGTTGCAGTAATTGTTTTTGTTGCGGTGGTTGCATTTGTGTATTGCACTGGACCCGCCCGGTACTTCATTGCTTTCATTCTTGCTGATTGATTGCATTGCTTGATTTTTGTTTTTGCCTTGTTTTTCTTTGTGCTAGCAAGTTTTGATTTGGTTTGGTTTCACTTTGCGTCTTCATCTGCTTGACTTGCGACCCTTTCTTGTGGGTTGGAAAAAAAGGCTTTTGTTTTAGGTCCGTGAAGGGGTTCCACCATAGTATGTGTCATGTGTGACAATTTGGCATTCAAAGTGACATGTTGTTGATTGGCAAGCAATATGTTTGGAGAGTTGATGTGGAGGGGCCTGCAAGGCGGCTTTGTAAGAATGGATGACGTGGCTGATATCATATAAACATTTGTATTGGTGGTGAGTCAACGCACAGGAGTTGGAGCCGATTGGTGCGACCAATGCCAGGACAAATGTTTTCGTGCTATAGTACTATAATGGTTCTTTCCGTGCCCAGCATGAAGCGCATTTCATAGCCGGGTTAGCTTTCAATGGTTTTTTGCTCGGAATAAGCGCACGCTGGCACAAGGCCTGTGTCACTAGTCAATCAAATGAAACATGAGTAAAAAGTGAACCAAAATTGAAATGGCAAAGCCCGGCTCTCAGTACAGGATCGAAACGAGGTAGTGACCATCATACGGAGCCAAACAATTGCTCCTGGAGGTTGACCTGTGCCTGAGAATTGATTCATATGAAGCAGTCCTCAGGCAGGGGGCATCCGCAAAAACAATCTGAAAGAAGAAGTCAGAAGTCACAGACCAGTCCTTGAACGTCCAGCAATCCAGTGTACCGTGCTTTATCTCCCGCACCAGAGGCGGGAGGTGGTGGCAGTCGGCAATATTCAAGCGAAGACCTCGATCTCAGACTCTTAACATCGACAATACTGATGATTCCATCAGTAACCCCAGTCATCATGTGAGCACCAAGAGCAGCAAAGCCATTTGAAAATTGTAAATTGCATCGGCAGATCGACTCATGTCGGAAGCCACAAACCGCTCCATTCTCAAAGGGCGGTATTCAGTCGAGTTCCAAAAACCATCAGCCCCCGTGAGGACCACCCCCCCCCCAGGGGGGGTAGTGTTAACGGGGTAGCTTTCAAGGGACTAGGTGATAAGCGGGTGTGGCAACGGAAGCTACAAGAAACAAGGCGCGCAGGGCCAAACATAGTCTCCAAAAACGGCGCCGCTGAGCGGCGGCCCCTGAATTCTTTTTTTTGCTCGGAATAAGCGCACGCTGGCACAAGGCCTGTGTCACTTGTCAATTGAATGAAACGAAACAGAAAACAAAGGTGAAATGACAAACGCCCGGCGCTCAGCACAGGTCCGAGAAGATTTTTTTTTGCTCGGAATAAGCGCACGCTGGCACAAGGCCTGTGTCACTTGTTAATTGAATGAAACGAAACAGAACACAAAAGTGAAATGACAAACGCCCGGCGCTCAGTACAGGTCCAAGAAGAGAAAAACGAAGGTCGTCCATCAACCATCCATATAAATGCAGAGTCGCCAAAGACATAGCCCGTCAACAGAGATATCAAAGCCAGCAGTACATCCACAAATTGGCACTCAGCATGGTAGTTCATGATCAACCATCGCATCAAAAGCCACAAGTCCAATGTGCCCACACACACTCACCCGCGCCCAGCAGGGGTGGGTGGCAGAAAATTTTGACTCAGTACAGGTCCGAGAAGAGAAAGACGAAGGTCGTCCATCAACCATCCATATGAAAGCAGAGTCGCCAAAGACATAGCCAGTCAACAGAGATATCAAAGCCAGCAGTACATCCACAAAATGCTCTCAGCATGCTAGTTCATGATCAACCATCGCATCAAGGGTCACAATAGTCCAATGTGCCCACACACAATCACCCGCACCCAGCGGGGGTGGGTGGCAGAAAATTTTCACTATTGATCTAGTTCTCAGACAAAACTCTTGACATTAACTGATGACCATACAAGTCGCAGTCAGCAGTTACCCCAGTCATCTTGTCGCTGTTCGTAGCAAAATCATTTGAAAGCAGCGGCCCCTGAATTCCACTTTGCGGGAAAGGTTTTTAAGACCCTTGCCGGAACCGATAAGCAGGGTGGCAATTTCATTTGTTTGCAACAGGTGCGGAAACAGATTCAAAGCGTCGGCATTGCGCTGAGCCTCTTTTTTTTCGCCTGGTGCGACGTTTCTTGTCGCTTGTCATGATCTACGGTGGTGCGGTGGGCGGTGTGCGATTTTTTCAGTAAAGCCGTTGAAAAGGGTGCCCATCCAACATAGCGACTGCTTTGATGCAGTTTGCAACGCAAGACGAAAAATAGCTTGCTGTCATTATGAACGAAGGCAAAACTTTTTCTGGTGTTCCTTTGCAATGTCACGGTTCTCAAACTTTGCGGTACTGTACTACACGTCTCGTGTGTGACATGGGGTTTCAAGCGTTTGCAGTCGACTCTCACAGCCAGTTGCTGGAAAGTGTGACCTTAATGTCTACATCATTACTGCCGTAAATTCGTCAACCTGCACAAGAGCGATTTTACACGCACATTTCGTGCAGGCAAGTTTTTTTTTGAAGAGGTGCTGCAAGACCTAAAGCGCGTGGATAGCGGGCCAGAGGACCAAAAAGCAGATCTTAATCTACATGTTTGGATGATTGAATTAGGATATTTGAAAACATATGATTGAGTCCTAAAAAACGAGCAGTCACGAACAACACAAAGGAAGAGCTTAACAGTGGGTGTGGCGTGACGTTTCAAGCGACACTCCGAGGTAATTCCACGAGGTCTGGAAGTCAGCATAAGGACCGCGGTTGCTCAAGTGCGTTTTGTTTCTACAAGGAGCATGTGAAGCAAATCAGGCGCGAAAAAAGACACGCAAATGGAATCCGTTGGCAAAAAACAATGTGCCCAGTGAACCGATGCTTTTTTCATCCAAAACTTGGACAAATGCAACTGGATCGCTTTTCTTGAACGTGTATGTGTGACAGTTTGGCTTGGCATTCAAAGTGACATGCAATGTGTTTGATCAAGTAATGCAAAATGCCTTAGTTAGAGTTCTAGTTAAACTAGTTGCAACTAGTTGAGCAATAGTTGCAACTAGTTACAACTGACTATTGGCAATCAGTTCAAATAGTTTGAGTTAGAACTAACTCTGCAACTAGTTGGCAACTAATCACAACTTTTTTGCAACTAGTTGGAAAATTAGTTGAAACTAGTTACAAACTAGTTGCAGAGTTGGTTGTAACTAGTTCTCAACTAGTTGCAGGATTAGTTGTAACTAGTTGTAACCCTCGAGGCC
>BGPT01002597.1:10347-27197 GCA_003297045.1 Symbiodinium sp. clade C Y103
AGTTATCCTAAACTCCAAAAATCCAACTTTTTTCTGGATTTCTTGATTTCCAATGGTTGGGCCCAAACGAACAGACACAGGCCCAAAGGGTTTTCTTAATGTAAAGGATAGTATCACTCCTGAAAGAATCATCAACCCAAGTCTTGCTTGGTCAACCACCATGTCTACTGGGTAAACCACCATAGAAGTTCAACATACTTACCACCAATGATGAACACAAATTGGTATATCAGTACAAACTTGGGATAGAGGTGCTAAAAAACCTTGGATGAGTGGGTACATCAGCTCTTTAGAATGAGAGTTGAACTAGCATGTCTCCATCTAAAATCACATGTTTTCCCCAATTTCCCCCAGTTTTTCCCCATGTTTTTCCCATGTTTCCCAGGGCCAAAGACATCCCCCGCAGTCGGAGGCCCTGGCTTCAGCGCTGCACCGCCCCCTGAGCCCGCTGGACCTGGCGGCGCAGCGCGCCCAGCGTATTGCGGAGGCCGCGGATCTGCGACAGGACGGACGGGGAGGGATTTTCCTATGGAAAATGGAGGAAATTTGATGACTATGTGGATTTACAATGAAATATTGATCATCCATAGATATGTATAACATCTATACATATTAATTATATGGGTGTTTCTCAAAATGTTTGTTGGAAATGATATCATGTTATTTATGGAGGATTCTATAATGATTATGATGTTTTTTATCATGGTGTTAGAATTAATTTCTGAAGGTTTCTAGATGTTGATCATGGTCTATTACAATGAGTTGATGTATATATATATATATAAACCGAGTCTATTACATACAATGAGTGTGTATACATAAGTGCGCCCACAAAAGTTGATGATTGATAATCCTTTAGTTTTCCCATTTTAGATAAAACGCAAATAGTAAGAATAGATTGGGGCATCCCAAGATCCACTATGTTTGAACCTATGTTGAAGATCTAGGAACGCTGTTCCCTTCCACTGTTGAGATTTTTTGCGATAGGAGCCAGAGATCGTTCCGCAGATGGGCCGCAAATTTGTGTTGAAGGAGGCTATGAAGGTGCCAGCTGAGGGGGTTGTGAAATATGAATTCGATGGGATTATCATGGGATATTTGGTGATACAAAGACCAACAAAAGGGCGGAGTTGACCAACCATTCAGCGGTGCCGAAATGTGTGTTGCTGTAGCCCCATGGAAACTGGAGATATCTACAACCCTAGCTATGTCACACATAAGCCAACTTTGCTGGGGGCACACCACCGTGTGGCCATGAAGTTTCTTTGGAACAACCGTGGGACGAGGTCCCAAAAATGGGAGTTTCACCAAGAAAATCAAGTTGACTTTGAGTTTGTGACTTTTTTACTATCCCATATATGATCCAAAAAATCTGATAGCGTATTATGATACCATTGTATCATGAAAATCTTGATCATTCGTAATTCCATATCATTCCAAATAGTATACATTGACATCTCGCAAAGACAATGCAAACAAAAAAAACACAAGTTCGAAAAGGCCTACATGGGGGTTTCCTAGAATGGGGGTATATACCCCCAAATTGTCCATTATCAACCATCTATTTGGGGGTACCCCTATTTTAGGAAACCACCACATTACATTTTTATCTTTAGTGATCAATTACTAGCTTGATGGCCATGAAATCATCCCACGCCAGGCCTCCCACGCAGCGCTGTCCAAGGTGGCGGTGCTGAGTGAGTCCGAGGAGTTAGAGGAGTCGGGGGGATTTGAGGTTTGGAGATATAGAGATGTAATGGGGAATCTCCCCGTGGATCTATGGATATCTATGGTATGTTTCATGGATCTATTATTATTGGGATCACTATGGTATAGATTCATATTGATATAAATCCATATAAATCCATTGTATACACTTTAGTGATGCTTGAAATGGGGAAATGTCTTGGGAAATCCACGGAGAATCCATATTAGATCGCAGGAAATCCATCGAAAACTGATGAGATTAAATGGCGATAGAATGGTTCAAAGTGGTGAATATATATGTATATACATATCATGAATTACTGGATGAGAACTAAAAAAATTGATGATTTATTGAGCAAAAAGGGGAAGAGAATGAGGATATCATGGGAAATCGATACCATCCTGCAAGGGATCCATGGAACTGAGAAAATCGGAATGTTTTTGTGAATATACTGACTGATATATTGAAAATGAATAGTAGATATTTGAATCCTAGGTTTGGGATTGAACATGGACGCAGAGTATGGGTGTTTTTCATTGTGAATTGAAATGTTTCATTGCTGTTGTTATTGTTATTGCCAGACATGTCCTTGTGCCCACCAGCATTTGGCTCACCACACATGATGGATGGTGTTGTTATTATTGCTCTTCATTGTTACCCGTGTTATCATTTAGTCAGACAAGTGCAAATATCATTTGAAAAAAAAACGGCAACTATTTCAGGTTAGTGAATGTTTTGAAATCTGGTCTCGATATGTAATCGCCTCCCTTCTGGCGGCTATTGTTGGTGTGGGAATGATGTTTATTCAGCCAGACAAGTAATCCCAAAGGTTTGTGTAGATCCAGTCTGAGACTTTTTATGTTTACCCGTTTATCCGGTTACCAGATGGAATGGAGTTTGAAGGGAACTCATTGAGCATCAATCCAAAAAATGCAGGAAGGAAACACGTAAAATCATGATTTTTGCTGAAACTTGGAGCCTCCAATTTCTGTGCTGCCCTGTCTTGCTTTCCTGCTGCGATGGCATCGTTTTCCTCACACATTGAGATTAGTTGGATGATACCCTCGGAGAATTGAACATTGCCATGGAAAATCACCATTGTTTTGGTAGGTAAATTATGTATAGCCTGTATAGCTATGGGAAATCCCTGGTAAATGGACAAGTTTCATCGCTAAACGATCGAACTAAATGGCGCCCTGGACGAGGCATCAAGAGCATCAGTGGCCGAACCGAAGGATTCCCCAAAAGAGTCAGGAGGCCGGGACAAGCCGAGCAGAGAATCAGGGGACCTGCAATGTGGGCCCCCTACTTGTCAGTGCAGTTGCAGTAACAAAGGTGGATATTTAACTATAGTTACAGGGGTTATACCGCAATTTATGGGGTTGATAACCATGGTCATACCCATTTGTAGCCTGAACTGCACCGCAAGTAGATAGCTAAGTTGGTTTTGTTTCACCCCATGAATACTATAGTTGTAAGTATCATAAACCATAGTGAAATTGGAGTTAGGTTCACCAACTTAGCGATTCTGTACATGGGGGCCCCACTTTGTTGATGATGATTAGTGTTAATATGATTAAAGAAGATAATTCTTAGTATGCATTGATGATTATGGATGCTCAATGTATACACTCTTGACTATCAGTGTTGGTGTAGTTCAATACTATGTACATATGTTGATGGTATTGAAGAATCAGAAGGGCTGGTGACAGTTTGTGTTTCGTGAATCATCTCCAAAACCAGGGACAATGTGCAAGTTGCAAATGATGCCGCACACGTACGTGCAAGTTTGAAGTTCGAAAGAATGAAAGCAGTTTGAATGTAACGTTGGTGATCGCAAACCCCATCATAAAAAGACTGCAGCGAAGGTGTCTGAACATCCAGAGCATGATTACATCCCCAACCTTGGATGAGTAGTTGAATGCCAAAAAATGCTATACACAATAACCACAACTAGCAAGAGATGACATTTTTTTTGTGGCCTATCAAAGATTGACCATGAGTACCAGCCAGTAAACAAGCATGACAGTAAAATATGTAAAAATGTTCTTTCTGATCGGACAATTGTTGTTCTAAGCAATGGGAGATTTATCATGCTTCAGCAAGCTTCCAATTCAGGCAATCTTTGTGCAAGTCCCAAGTCAAGGACCGAATCCCACACAATGTCGAGTCCCGATTCCGGTTTTTCCCGGGAGGTCGACTTGAGTGCCATGGAGCGGCAGGAGCAGCCAGATGTGATTGACCAACTCCTGGCGGCCGTCTACGATGCCCGAACGGTCTCGAAGCGATCGCCGAGGGACGGTCGCGAGACCAGCAGAGAGCTCCAGAGAGATGGACTGGAGTAAGGAGGCGCTGCACCGGCGTTGCAGAGAAGCCCAGCAAGTTGCCATCCATGAAGCCCAGCAGCGTGCCAACCTGGCCAGTGAGGTTGCATGCTTCTTCTTGGAGCAACAAGGTGGTCAGAGACGCCATGCAGCCCGACCCTTGCAGAGGGAAGTGCAGGACCACCAGTTCCTCTCATGGACAGCCAGGTGGAAGTGGAAGCGACGCAGGTGCAACCAGAGGAAGTTGCGCATGGAGTTGGTCTGGCATAAGGCCACGGGTGAGCAACTCGACGCTTGTCGTGCGCATGAACAGCTGGTTGTCCAACATCCATGTCTGAAGAGCAGCATCAATAACCAGAATCGTGACTTCAATCGGACAACTCACTCCTGGGTACACCGAGTGGCGGATAGTGGCTTAAACGGTTATTTGTTCCGCCAAAAAGTGGAGGTGTTTTTCCGGGGTATCTAAGATTCTGCATGTTTTTTTGTTGTGAACAAATGAACTCATATGTCTGAGAGGGTGTCAACCACCAACCATTAAATAAGTGGAATCTCATTCCTTTTGCTCAATTCCTGGTTTTTAATGGTTAACGTCCCTTTCGTGAAACCTCTATGTTTGATGCTGAAATCACACTTGTTGATGGTACAACAACCTTAATTCTGAACTGTGAAATTTCCATGTTTGATGGTCAACCCCCCAAAACCCGCTGTAGTCCGCTGGGCTTCATTGAAAACCCATTGTGCGCGGCAACGCAGGACTGATGGATAGCATCAAAGAGTATTTGAGCCCATCCACCACCCTCTTCCGACTCTCCAGCACCACAACAGGTGCACGATGTTGCTATGGACACAAATGGAGTCGATGATGAGAAAGCATCGAAAATTTGGGGTGTCCAAATTCTGAGACAACCCCAAGTGAATGTTCTGAGAGACAAGATGGCTATATCTATAGGTATATACATCATAGGTATACGGATGATGTTTCTCTTGAATAGTAATACGCTCAGAGGCTACAATTACAGATAACATACCTTCAGTGGCTGAGACCGTTGGACATCTCCCCACCCATCATCACCGTTTGGCCGCTCTTGGGATACGACCCACGCTGCAAGCTGTGGAGATTTGTTTGGTGTTTGCAAAATGTTGTTTCGATGTCTTTCAGGTCATTGTCCCCAGCTGTTTTTTCAGTTGAGTTGTGTGTGTGTGTGTGTTTCAATTATGTGAATTTTTATAGCTGTTTTTACCCAGCTATCACTCATACACTCTATCAATCTATTTGTTATGATTTGTTCTTGTCTCCCCACTGTTTGCGGCATGCTGGTTCCCAAACCTCAATCATGTTTCCTAAACAATTATATCATATCCAGGATCTAACGGCTATATCCTGATGATTCGTTTGGAAACACCGTTTACTGTTTTGTTGCAATATTCTGGATGTACTATGTTTATTTGCTTAATCGCCATATTACATAGACTTTGGTAATCAAACATTGCTAAAAAAATCCACCGTTTATAGCTGATGCTCCATTGAAATTCCCATTTATAGGGGATTTCCCAGCTAGCCAGCTCAGCTTAGATTTCCGGAGGGTAATATCTATTATATCCCCATTATATCCCATTATAGTTATAGTCCTATTAAACCCCATGATCCAATGATAACCAACTATATATGCCACTACATTCCCATTATCTCCCATCATATCTCCATTAAGCCAGGTCCTTCCCACGACAAGTTGACGCACAAAAACCGCGCCGGGTGCATCAACGACTGCAGTGGCACCTTGATGAAAAAACTCAGGTGAACCATGAAGAAAATGGTTGGTGGGTTAAAGCATTTAAAATGGGGATTTATGCAGAGGGTTAATGAGATTAGACTAATATATGAACTTTTGAACATCATACCCTGGGATTGGGAAGATGAATGGATATGAATGAGATTTAATGCTGATTTTTGCATTAGAAAGTGGGGATGTAAAGACATAGCTGGTTTGTTGGGGAGAATGTCATAACCAATACTTGGGATACCGAGTAGCCAACAATTTGTCCAGTGAAAATGGAGATTTTGCCAAGGTGGAGATTTAATGACAGAAAATATGGGGTTCGCCATGAAGAAATTGGATGGCAATCAGTACAGTCATCAAAAGATCCAGAATGTGGATTCAAACAGAAGGATTGTCCGAAAGTGGAACTACGGGACTGCGGTCAAAAAAAAATCGAAGGCCATCAAAAAGTGTGGGAAATGATTCTTCAAGAAATAGGTTTTAGGATTCCGAATTCTGAGGTTTTTTAATGTTGATATTTGTTGCGAGCCCGTCTTATTGGTGGAGATCATCCCCAACATCCCTTCATGTTCTCCAAGAAATCAATCATTCCCAATTCCGACGTGCCAAGATCATCCCCACACCAAGGTACCCCCATCTCACGGGATAAGCTGCAGCTCATGGCATGGTAAATGTATCTCCATTTCGCAGGGTATAATCTCAATTTGGGGGGTGCATACTCAAAGATATTTTTAGAATCACTGATGTTTCAATTCAATATATTGTCAAGCCACCTTTTAAAAAAGAAAAAGACATCACCACCATCCCAGAATCCCAAGGTAATTTCCAAGTGCTTCCAAGTGAATCCCAAAATCATGAGAAACCCGACACGACTCCAATGATTGTGTCGGTTCAAATTGATCTTCCCAATGTGATCAGTAGAATCACTGATAAATCGCTTGACTGGGCTGGTTTCAAAGATCATCCCAAAATCCCAGCGGTTTTCCCCTGCCACATGGCCGGCCAAAATCTCAACGTGCTCCCCTAGAAATTGCAAAAGCATCTTTGAAGAACGCAAGGGCAAAGATGCATGTCCCTGATGCCAATCGCAGAAGAGCGGTGTATTTCCACCCAGCAAGGCGGTCAGGCCAGAGAGATTCCAGCGGAAAATCCAGGGGTGGATTAGTTTGTTTGATCGGAATTTCTACCATCATAGATGTCTAAATGTAGACTCAGCCAACCTTTCTTCAGTTGAAACATGTCAGGAGGACATACGAATGATAGTGCGCCGTTCTTGCTGAGGAACATGTTCATTATTGGATCGGTGCCAATCCCAATTTTCTTCAACAAACCGTTGGATGGAAAGACCAGCAGTGTGGTGAGAGCACGACGCAAGCGCAGTTTGGAAGCCAGATGCTTGATTGCCACCCAGATGTCCAGTGATGCGTCATGCATGGCATGGTGCAGAAATGGCATTCCAGCCAAAATTGGAGGTTCCTCAACAAAAATGGGTAGATAACTTGGATAACTGGGTGATATCAAAACATAGATAGATCATGATGACACTCCCAATGATCTACCATCATCCACTTATTTAATGATCTCCATCCCCCAATGATCTCCAACAGGCTCCGGCCGCCGTGGGCCAAGGTCACGGCATGTGCTCCATGGGCCAATGCCGTTGCGAGAAGGGCTACACGGGCGAGGCCTGCGATGTGGCGCCTGGCTTGCGCAGTGTGGGGAGAAGGGGATGGAAAGGGGAGATTTCTATGCAAAAATGTGCATTCCCAGGGGGGAAATGGAGGATTGTCAGGGTTTCTTCCGCAAAGTTGATGATTTTTGTTGTGGGATTTATGGGAGATGGTTTTTTTAAGGAATGGCATGAGGATTTCTAGCTTAAATGTTATTGATGCTGATTTTTTCAACCAAATTGTTGGATTTATGGTCATTTTTCAACCAAAGTTGGTGCGGTGATGTCTGGTATTTTTATGTCAAATATGCGGAAATGTTGTGAGGTATGGGGATTTGTGCCAGTTCATTTTCTGGGGATGATTGAGCATAGTGAGTCATAGAGTTTCCCGACTTCTGTGGATACCTTTTGGGTTGTTCGAAGACAGGAACTCCAACACGAACACCTAGGCTCTGGAACGCAGGATCGAAGGCGACACCACTCAGGATGTTTCCAGCGAAAAATTATGCAAAGGGAAAGTTGTCAAGCAAAGATGCGGCTTTTGCCCCAATGCTATGTCAATTGGATGAACTATTGGATTATGGAGTGCAAAAAAAGGCTTTGTTGTCGCGGAGGATGAGGAAACCGAGTGTCAACTGAGGTCCAGTGCAAGGACGACTGCAACGGCAGAGGCACCTGCCGTGAGGGCCAATGCGCCTGTGATTTCGCCTTCTACGGTGGAGCTTGCGGCTCGGTGGTGATGGAAAGACTACGATTTCTCGGGAGATGTTGATGATTCGTTTACCAAGAAAACAAGCAGGTGTTCAACTTTTCGAATTTTGGGGGGCTGCGAGGAAACACTGGATATTTAGGATGTTTCAACCAAAGTGTCCTCGATTGTTTGTCCTTAAAACCAAGCGGAAGCTGAGATCTGGGTCCAAGTTTAGACATTGGATCTTTGGATCCTTTGCCGCCGGAAGTTTGGAATCTGTCGAAGCATCACCAGTTTCTTTCCATTGTTAACTTGATTTTTCCAGGACACTCAGGACGCTTCCAGGGTGATCCATTTTGGACATTGAAGGTTTATCCTCCACTACAAAGTGTGGCCTCCACTAGATAAGTTGGTGAACATAACTCCAACTGTGGTTTGTGGATGTTTGTGGAACCTATACCTATAGTATTCATGGGGTGAAAGTAAACCAACGGAACTGGTGGCTACATGGATCTGCCAGGTGAGTTCCACCGCTGCAAAGATGACTGCAGTGACCATGGATACTGCGACAGCGGCAAATGTGTTTGTGGCTCGGCACCAGTGGAGTCTCCTGGTTACTTTGATCCCAGACCCCCCGAAAAAAAGCTGGCTTAAGCATCAAGAGTGGGAAGTGTAAGGCTCGAAATTGATGGTTAGCATGGCTTCACCGTGCAATGTGTTGTTATTTGGGTAAACCCTTTTCGGAGCAAGTTTGTGATTCAGTGTCCTGCCATAAATTGGAAAGTAAATGAAAGTAAACTATACAAATAAGCATCAGCTGCGTCGCAGGCAGTGCCGGTTATCACGGTGACAGCTGCGCTGATCCTGTGCCACCCAAAGAGGCGCCGAGCTGCGGAGCTGATGGGATTGCGGTCCCAACCCCATTTGGGGGTTATTTTACATCATCCCAGTCATAGGGCCATAGGGGTAGACCTAATATGACCTAATAATAAACCTCTATTGACTCTATCTGGGTCTATATGGGGTCTACCACATTATAATGGTGTGATTTGGTGGTGTTGAAGGGGATAAGAATGGCGTATGATAGTGACATTGCCACTAGGAATGAGTTAACCAACAAGAATGGTGGTAGGGTGGTATATTTAATGGGGATACAATCTTACCAAGAAGAAATGTGGAATTCAACCGAGAATATGGGGAGAGGTATGGGATTCTAAGTTGCAGTTTTTGATAAATGGTTGGAGCATGGGTCTGTTGTTCAACCATTTGGTGTCCGGAATCTTTGAAATTGACTTTTTTGAAAGCGTGCTTAAGATTAGGCATCGATAGGGTCACTAGCGAACTTCAGTGGGTTGTTGATAGATCAACAAGAAGCAGAATGTATTTGTCAAAACTACTGTCAGATATATAGCCGTATAGCCAAAAACTTGTTGGGACATAACAAGAATGAAAGGTATTCAGGATATCACCCCCAGGCCCAAAGAACCTTGCCCCATCCACAGGAATTTGTCCAAAAATCAGGAGCCACCATGTCCGATTGCAAGCTGATATCATATTCTTGGTTGCATGTATCCCCATTGTGTTGGGTCAAATACATCCTAAGTTATGTTTTTTGGACAACCCCGGACAACCCCCAAAAAGATAGAAAAGTAGACTCCGATCCTGAGATAGATGTGATTCTTATTGAAGCTTTGCTGCATCTGTTTGGGGGTTTATTATGGCGTTATAGCCTCCCGTGAGCAAACGTGGCTAGCTGGAAAATCCACGATTTAGTTCCGTGATTTTCCAACTATAAACCTCCATTTACATCAGGGATTTCAGGACCTAAACTGGAGGCACTGTACCATAATTTGGGCCATGTCTTGTGGGGATATTCGATAGGCCTTCTACATGGGAGGTACCTCCAACTCCTGAAATGGCCATTGATTCTGAGGGATTTCCCACGATATCTGCAAGTTTTGGTGCTCCCCGGTGATGCGGCGCCAGGACCTGCCCGTGTTGGACAGCCTTCCGGAGCAGAGTATCGCGCCTCCCAGCTGCCCGGAAGACTGCAATCATCGGGGCAGGTGGGATGGAATCCAACGGTTGGGAGCGAGTTGAATGGTTTGGACAAGGGTTTGGAGAAAGGTTCTTGAAACCATGAGGTGGAATACCATGCCAAAATGGTGTTCAATGGGTTTTTTGGGGGTCTTTAAGGGGAAAGTAGTCGGTTGGCATCTTCATTGTAGCTGTGATAGTGGAAATGATAGTGTGAGAAAAATCACAATTCAGCTGCTTACCTCAGATTAACAATGTAATGGGCAAGTCACAGTTGCATGTCATATTGGTTGAATTCCTGTAGTGATGATAGCTGGGTATCGATTTGAATCAGGTTGGTATTTCCCTACTTGTAGCCTACTTTTTTGAGGTTGCCATGTTAGGATGGTTGCAGAAGCTTCAGAAGTATCATCCAGTGTGGGACTCCCATTCTGAAGCAGCTGACATCTTTCACTGTGAAGCTGGAAGGTACATCTCCGGTTGCTGGTTTCAATTACTGCTCATTTCCATCCTTGAGATCATGATCCCCAAGGTCTTCGATGTTTTTGAGCAAGTCAGCACCAGATCTACATCAGTTGTACTCTTGTGGCTTCAACTTCACACAGTTTTCGTCAGAATATCTTTTGTTGGTTGCAACTCCGCTTGCCATTTCCATTTGGTTGATAAGAACCCCGTGTGTTTTGCTTAAAGACACCAACCTCTTGTTTTCATGCCCTTTCTCGGTAGAACTCCAAGAGACAAATATACGTTGCTTCAATATTCAGATTTTTAGATCACAGGGCCGGGCCCAAGAAATTCGCTTCTCGCCAGGTGCGAGTTGGATGGCACCTGCACTTGTGGCACGAACTATACGGGCCTGGCGTGTGAAAACCATTGCCCTAGCGGCTGCAGCGGCAAAGGCGCTTGCACCGGAGGCGCGATGATGAGTGAAGTCGAGCTAAGCAAAAGACTGGTATCAGATGCACCATGTTAATTTTGATGATAAGTTATTGTTATTGTTAGTTGTTAGTTGTGGTTTCTTCTTGTCTTATTGGTTAATTCTTGGTTGTGTACCCTTTGTTGATCCCAGCTGCGAGGGCAATGCATTTGCTTCTTCGGCTGGGGTGGTGCAGATTGCTCTGCCGCCATGTGCTGCAACGGCCGTGGCGATTGTCCCATCCCAGGCGAGACGGCGATGAGTTGAGTCCGGGAATCGCCATAGTTTTTGATGACATAGCCATGAAAATTACCACAACACCCCCAAGTTAGTAATATGGATGGAGTGTTTGATAGTGTTTGATAGTGTTTGTTGATGCCAAGACGATGGTGTTCCATGTTTGTTGAAGGATGACCATGGTAGATGTAATTGGAGGAGCCACCCAGCCAGAAAAGTCCACAGTCCAGCCAATGCTCCGCGCTGGCTGTCCCATGTTTTGCTCGAACCGACACCCCAAGAAACAAGTGATGAATTTGAAACTGCTTACATCCAAATTGTCGCGAAGATGGATGGATTCAGATCCCAAAAAACTTACCAATTGGGGGTCCAACATGCCCAATGATTTGACCTATACCCTACTTACAGGTCTAGGTGTTTTTGTTAACCTTTCGTGGCACCAGCCATGTCAGGCACTTGCAAATGCCACGAAGGCTTCATGGGGACGCAGTGCGAAATTGAGAAGAAGTGCCCGGATCCAGTGGCTCAGCAAAATTCATGGCTGGGTGTTGTGTATATGCCCCATTTATGGTTAATTTCATAGGGAAAACGATGATGAACCAGGACATTTACGTGTACTTATTTTCGGTGAAAGCCAAATGTACTTCAAGGGAACTGGCACTGCGAGGTTCCCAAATTACCTGGATACAGATAGGATGAGCCCTGTGAGCAGGAAATCCAGCATCATGTTTGGGATGAGAGGCCCAAAATCAGTTGGCCAATATTTGGCCCCCAAAAGACTACCATAAAAGTCACAAAGTCACATAAATGTCACATCCATATTTTTTTACTGAAAATCATTCAATACACCCAAAAGGTTACCATAAAACGGTTCTTTTTGGGCGTTGTTGGTTTTTTTTGGAGGGGTCTCCACTTGAAATCCCGTCTCGGCCGAAATGGTTCAAGCTTGAAACCGCTGCGGCGCGCCCCAAAGCAGCCGTGCGCTGCTTCGAACGCCGCGGCGTGGTGAGACGGGAGCCATGAGTCACAGATAGCGATGGATGCACAGCAACTTTTCGAGCTGCTTTGGAAACAAAATCATTTGGGTCAACCGTCCAATGGGCATTTCAAGACTTTGATATGCTGTTACTATCAATGGGGATATATACAAATGAGTTAAAGAAATATTCTTTCCAGGGTATCCAAGACTGGCGATTTGTTTTTGGAATCTGGGGCGATATGAAGATGGACAGTAACGTCCATCAAATTGTGGGCTCAGCTGTTGCAGGTTCGCAATGCTTGTGTTTGTTTCCAGTCCAAAATGGGGACATTACGCCCCTTTGTGGCTAATAAGTTAGGAAATTGATGGAAAATGATGACGTTAAACCAGCGAACTTGGGGGGTTTCCCCTAAATTTTCAGAGATACCCATTTCGGTCTTGCTCGAAGCTTGGGGCTTCTTGGCGGATCCCAGCAACAACATGGGAGGATCTATGGAATTCGCTGGAAATCCAAAACCACCCATTCCAAAACCACAAGTCAACATCCGTGGAACCAATTTGTGTTGGTTCAAATCCTTCTTTTTGCTTAAGACAAATGTTGGTTGAAAAGTTGGAAACCAATCTTTTCAGGCTCCCAGGGCCATCGGTTTGAGGTTGCCCGTAGCCACACTGCGGATCTTTCAGCGCGCCGTGCAGTGCATCGCAAAGCTGGGCAAGGACAGGTTGAAAAAGATTCTCCCAAAGATGGTGCAAGGATGAGGTTGACCGTATCAAAGATCAATGGAAGTGGTGATGGGTTGCAACCCTTTTGATGCCAGATATTGTGGAGAGGAACATCCCTTTACCAGCTATTTTGGGGTTCGCCAGGCTTCAATCGACACTGATCAATCTTTATCTTAAAACAGGAGCTGAAGCAGCAAGACCATGCTTTCCACCTGATTCACCAGCTTGCTTCAATGCATTGCCAACCGACATGCAGATATCACTATGTATCAAGATCTGAGAAATCTTGAGAAACTGGTTTGTCCGAGAATGAAAATACCCTGAAATAAAATACCTTGTTTGTTGGGAATCTGAGGTTTGAGGTGCCCCATCTTGAGGCACCAAAAAAAACATTCCAAGATATCCCAAATATACCATGATATCTCCATGATATCATTTATGCACCATGATATCTCATTTATCATTATGTTATATGATTTAATACCAATGATATACATATATATACATGATATACATACCATTCTATCCCATATTTACCATTGTGTCATAAAAGTAACTAACAAAAGTTGATTATATCCCATTATATATTCCATTTTCCACTATATCATGATATCCCATTGCCATTATATCATTACCTAGAACTTATCATTTATTTATATGTATCATGATATCCTATATATATATATCACACTGTATCCCATTATATCCCATTATACATAGTAATATCAGTCCCCAATATACCATGATATCCCCATTTACCAGTAGACATTATATATATATATACATATATATATATACCAACAATATATCCCATTGTATATCATATATATTTATATACATCATTATCACTATATCCCATATATATATACCATTCTATCATAGACCAGTAACTCACAAACAGGATGCCGCCTTGATCTTCCAGCCTTCACAGCTGGTGCTGCGCGGTGCAGATGATGGGTGGCCTGGCGGTTTCACTAGGGAAAACATGAAAACACCATGGGAAAACCATGGGAAATGGTGATTTAATGGCTGAATATGATGAGAAAATGGAGGTTTTTATGGTGGAATATGATTGGAAAATGATGATTGAACGGGATTTACTAGGCTAGGGATTTAGTATTTGATGCAGATTTCATGGAATCGACGGGACCCGCGATGAAACCTGGTTGCAATGGTGATTTCTGGCTACATGCGGCCTTCTTTGCTTCACCTTAGAGCCTCCTTATCTTTACTTGGAGCGGCAGAGTTGAAGAGTTCTGATCGGTCCGAAAGCCCACCCAAGACCTACCCAGTTTCTACTAAATCTTATAGTTTGGTTTGGGAATCCCCAACCCACCAAACCAAGAGTTTTAAAAGAAAAGTTCATCCCCTGTGAAATCCCCCTTGCATCATCCACGACATGTTTTCTCTACCACCCAGAATTGCCAAAATTTGGTATTTAAACCAAATCTCATGCAGGTTTTGATGATTACACCCCATGTTGCTTGTTGAACCATTTTTTGAACAGCATGTTTTCTACTGAGATATCTGAAGCTTGGTTCCATCTCGCAATAAAAACACCAATCATTGGTTTAAAAGAAACAACAAACAATATCAATTCTGGTTTGAGAATTGGTACCCCTTTTGAACAGCCTTGGGGTTCCTGGGTTGACAGAAAATAACACCTAATCCCTTACTGATCCCATTGAATCCCATGATTATCCCATTGCTCTCCCACTATGCCATTATCATCCCACTAAAATCCCTTCATCCAACTAGAATCCCTATTTAAATCCCATTGAATCCCGTGAAATCCCTCATCTCATTGTCATCTCATTGAATCCCACTATAATCCAGGCCCCCCCAAGGCATTCCGCGGCGCTGCACTTCGTCTTCGGTTCGCGTCTCTTCCGCACCGTCGCCGTCACCGGCGAGACGAAGGTCGTCGTGGTGGCGCGGCAGCTGCTACTGCCGCTGAGCGGCGCCGCAGGGCCGGGAGCGCGGCAGAATGCCGAGGGGCTCACGTTGAGAGACGTGGTGTGGATGGGGTTCGGGACGGGGATAGCTGGGGGAATGGCTTTTGAACTATAGTTTTCTTTGGGATAATTCATCGTATCCTGATAGGATGAGGGGGGATGGGGAAAATATGTTTGGGGCATTTCTCATGCTCTTCCCATTTCAGTTGAGTGGAATCCTGGGGTGTGGTTGTTAAAAAACGATTGGGATGGTGGAGGTTGAAATCTTAAGTTTATGCAAGAGGATGTGTTCCCAAGTAGTTTTTTTGTGGAAGTGGATCGGAGCATGCGTTGATATCCTGAGTTGATGGATGATGTGTCACGATTTTTGTGGCTAAACTAAGAACCATTTGCAGTTCTGGGGGAAGGTCCTTTGGATGGTAGAGGGGAAAATGATGGTTGTGCGAAGGTGATAAACAATTGATGAAGGACTGGTTCTCCTCGGTGTTCTCTTGACACAGATTTGGAGAGAATGGGTGGCGAAGATCTAGTCATCTACTCATTTTATCTCATTTTCGTAGAATTCCCAGTTGGTTGGTTGGATTCATATCCACAAACAGTGGAGTTTGGGGGTGGTGGATTGCAGGACCTGAAGGGAATTGGGCAAAAACTAAGAATATCTAAGGATATCTCACATATCTCAACAAGTAAAGATATTGAGATATTATCCCAGATGTATTGAAGTCGGATGAATATCTCAGATATCTCAGCCTGTTGGTGGAATCATTCGCCAAGGACTGGCAGGACAGCGGATCCTCCTGGAATTCTCCAGTCGTTTTGGGGTCAAGGTTCGTCGCTGGACCAACACCTTGGCTGATTGGGGGTTTGCTGGGAAAGTGGCCAGAAATGCTGGGAAGGTGGCAACCAAAATCTGGTAAAAGTTCGGATTTATCCACTAGACATGGGGATTTACGCGTCAAAAAATGTGGATAGGGGTGCATCAACGACAAAAGGTGCTTCATCCTACTTTCGGGTGGAAGTGAAGTTGAAGTCATTGGCGGACACATTGACCATCACTGACCTGTCCAAGCCAAAAAGTTTTGATTCAATACGTTGGAAGGTTGGGCAGCAGACTTTGTTGATGGCAAAGTCCATTTAAAACTTTTGTCAGCTGATGATGGAAACCTATCTTTACACAGTTGTTCTGCAATCTAGATATGAAAAACATGTGTAATTTTTGGATCATCTTGGGAAAGCAAGGATATTCCACGTCTGACTAAGAATTGTTTTTTTTACAACCATCCAACGTATTCAATAAAGCCTAAATCCATCGGAATCCCGATCATCATCATATTCAAAGTATTGTTGCGACTATACCCTATGACCAAACTATGCACTGATGAAAAAAACCTCGCAGAGGATGGTAAAACATTCAAGTCTCCACTGAAATCCATTGAAACTCTGAAAAAATCAATTGACAAAATCCATTGAAATTCCCTTATCATAGAAAGAACCAGCATTTTCCCATGCTTTTCCCATGGTTTCCCCGAGGTCATGGCGTCCCATTGCTGGAAACCCTGCCGTTTCTGCCCGGGGATCCGGCCGCGGGGCCCCATGCAGCCGCCATGGCGCCCAGTTTGTTGGCCAAAGTCATGCAGCGCCTTGGAACGTGACGACTCCGGGGTCGACTTGGGTGCACAAAATGTGACTTAGTATATATATATATATATATACATATATATACATGTATATTGTGAGTGGCAAGACCCCACACTGGCAGCTTCCTCCTCCTCCCAACCACAGGACTAGCAGCCTTTTCCCCTCCAAGGCCACAAGTCTCGCGAAGCACCT